>VZTZ01012261.1:169005-182176 GCA_013400955.1 Drymodes brunneopygia
CGGGGCCCGGGCCCGGCCCGCGGGGCTCGGCCGGGCGCTGGCTGCAGGTGGACATGATCGCTTACAGGAGGCGGCTGCACTTTGACCTTGTTGTGCAACCATCATAAAGGAAGTAAATAACGTAAAAATACAACCCGCCTTTTAATAAATGCGCTCTTCTGCCAGGCGCTGTTTCCCCCGAAAACTGAATTACTGGAACAGTATTACCAGATGCAATTGGAACAATATTATCAGATGGTACGATTTATCTTTCACAGAATAGAATCATAGAATCATCGAGGTCGGAAGAGACCTTTAAGATCAAGTCCAACTGCACTACCACTGTGTAACCCCTAAACCACTAAATCACATCACCCAACGCCAGATCCAGATGCCTCTTAAACGCCTCTAGGGGTGATGACTCCACCACCTCTCTGGGCAACCTATTCCAATGCCTGATTTAACTTAACTTTCAAGTTTTAAGGGGTAGCAAGCTTAAAATAGCACCTCTTATATCAGGATTTTAAAATAAGCTTTGCTGTTATGTTTTGGGAATGGGCGGCATTAGACGCTGGAACTCTGTAGTAGTGGGATGGGCTCAGCACCTGCTGGTTGATGATTCTGGGGAACTGACTGGCCTGAAAGCTGCTGCCTGGAGGCTGGTGAGGACCTGGAAGAACAAGAGCCATGAGTTATCTGTGAAAAGGGGATCACTTTAAATATGTCCAAGTTTTCTCTACTTAGGGACCCAGATGTGGGTGTCAGCACTTCCCCCATCACATATTTGTGGTGTCCACTTAACTTGTAGTACTCTAACATGAATTTAAGTGATCTGCTTGGCAGTCGACCCCATAAGCAACGGGAACAGTGCTGAAGTACTGTCCATGTCTTACCCTGCCCCCAAATATGCAAACATACCTATAAGGGAGAAGCCGTTTGCCAAAAATTCACAGGGAAAACAAAAAAACTGATAGGTATTTGCTCTGAACGTACAAGCCCCAAATAATAGTGTAAGTACCTTTAAAACAAAAATGGTAGAAATTCAGTTCATGGTGAGGGATATTACTCTTCTAGATTCTATGTCCTCTTCTCACCTGTAGTACAGTTTGGCTGATAACTAAAAATTACAGTGTTAAGCCTTTCCCAAGTCTCTGCTCACTTACTCCCACGGCATCATTGAGGGACTGCCTACATCCTCTGAACAGTTTTATATTAATATTTTATTCTTGTACTCAAATGCTTTTCCCAGTCACCACTTGAAACTCAAGGGTGAGCAAGAAGCTGCCCTTTTCATCTGTATGAATTTTAACTCCCATTTTATCAATTTTTGACAAATTACAGTGCTGCAAAGTAGCTGTGATTTTACAGACATCACTGTAGGTCACGTTGCCCGTTTCTTACAAGACAGGAATGCTGCTTCGAGCAGGGCAGTCCCAACCTCTCTGTTGCTGCCACAGTTGAGCACGTTGCTAGTTTTAGCTATGGTGAAATTCTATAAGCAACATACCAAAGAACTCTCTGGAATAGAAGCCTGGTCACATTCCCTTCCCAGCAGAAGAGTTAATCAGCTGCTCAAATGATTTATTAAGGGTGAAAAAGCTTGACTTAAGCTAAACCAGTCTCTAGGTGCAGAGTGGCTGAAAGACTTTTTTTGATGGCATCTAGCCAGGGTACAGCCCCATGCTGGGCCATAGTGCCTGAGGAACAAGGGAGGAAGAGATGGAGGATGTTATCAAGTCTCAGCAGCAGTCAGCATGAAGGGGCAGAGCAGCCTGCATTCTTCCTCTGCTCACATTTTAGGACAGCTTGAATGTAGTTTACAGATGCCTACAAAACTAGAAATAAAAACCTCGAAATCTTCACGTCCTCATTCTAACACTCTCTTTAGTGTACCATATGGCACATCTACCATATTAGGTAAACAACTTTACAAAATTACAAGAGCAACTGAGATTCATTACAACTTGTGCATTATAAGTGTGTAGGATTCATTACTGAATAATTTATCTTTTCATACACTCTGTCTCTTGTTTGACATTGGAAGTAAGTTTCTAGACTGAATTCTTCAGGACAGGGATTCCAGCTCCTCTGTGCTCTACTGCTCCATTTTAAATGATACAAAAAGAGCAACTTGCATAAGAATTCTAGTAATGGATTACAGGTAATTTTTGGTGTTGGTGTAGAAATAGTCAGACTCAATATACAGTGAATGCTGTGGACTTCACCCATCAGCACCCATCAGTTATGTCAAAAGATCTTGAACATTACAGGCACATATGGTTTCTCTGTGTATCAAAGAGCAGAAGGTAGCAGGAGCTCTCCAGGAAAAATGGAGAACTGTCAGTTCCTTTAACCTCCTTCCTTTAGTATATTATTATTTAAAACATTTTCCCCCCTAGATCTACAATGTAGATCATGATACAGAGACTGTCTCAGGTTAAGGTAATGCCATTCTCCTGTTTTCTGAAAATGAAGTTAGCTCAGAACTCATTACAGGAACATCAGATGGAGGTATGGATTGGGGTGACAAGGGACAGATCAGAGAAGCCAACAGATTGTTTTAGTTTTAACTGACCCATCAGAAGACTAAAGGCCCATCAATAAATAGATGAAAAACTTATCGTTTTGACGGGTGATCTCATGCTCTTCCTTCCCTCTCTGCTCCTCACCCAGGATAATTTGAAATGTTGAAAGTTGGGACTTAACCAGTAATACCTTGATTTCACAAGTTCAGTCAAACAAGATGACAAAATTCACACTTGTGTTAGTCTCCACTGGAAAGTGTTCAGCAAAACCCAAAATTTTGGGTTCATTCATAAAGCTGCACTAACCTTGTAGCCAGTATCCCTCCCTACCTTTCTGCCTTGTGCCTTGCATCCCATTTCCTTTTTCTTTTTTCTTTTTTTTTTTTTTTTGAGTATCACAGGAGTTCAATTAATAATTTGGTAAGTAGAGAGTGTTAGGAATGAAGTCCTGGTTGAAGATGATGCCGTTCTGTGCAGTTCTGTGCAGAAAGTCCCTGTGCTGCGAATGGGTGTCAGTCTCCATGAGCAAGTGTTCAGCAAAAGCAGCAAGAACTTCATTTGCATCTGGAATACAAATGTATGACAATTTATAGGAAAAATATTCCTGGTTTAAGTATTTTACTTTGAGTTTAGGGGCAAATGCAGTTTTACTACAGACACACACAGGTAAATAAAGCAACTTTAGTGCCCTTTGTAGTCTACACTCTTGACTGTCTTCTCCCTGGAATCCCAAAATACTGTTACAGTCTTGGTCTTCAACTCATCCTGTGTACTTCAGTTGTCCTTAGATGAACCCCTGAAGAAGTCTAATGCTCCTAATAGGGATTAATATTCATAATTAAGTATGGTATGCTGCAGGAAAATGTCTTAACCCTTGCACTGTAAAATAAAAAGAGATGAACAGTAGATTTGGAGAGCAACTATACAGTCCCTTTTTATTTTATGATAATCATACCTACCTACAGCCATATTTCCACTGAAGGACAGTGTCTGTCCTCATGGGTACTGGACTGTTTCTGCCAGCCACAGAAGCACCAGCCCTGTGACTGCAATTCAGTGTTCTGGACAGAAACCTCACATGATGCTGCCAGGGAAGAGAAATGGCAAAAGCACCCACTTAAATACGTGTTTGTATCTGCATAAAAGTTACTGGAACTCAGAAGTAGAGCAGAAAAACAAAAAACTCTTCTTTTCATAAAATATATTTGATTGTATAAATATATTATGTGACAACTTAAGGGATATCCTCTTTTTAAAACCAAGGTATTTAACAATACCTAGTTATTAATTGGGAAAGACATAGAAATGTCTGTTAGAGGGACACTGCTTATGAGCTTGGTTTTCAAAACAAACAGCTGAGTGCACAACTGCCTTGGCAATCTCCTAAGTGTTTGTGGGACAGAAGACTGTGCTACTGAACATGCCACATACAATTCACACAGGAGTTATTTCTGTGTGGCTCTCCTGAGGCATTCCAAAGTCCACACAACTCAACATCCGGTGCCCAGAAGAAAACGCCCGGAGAATATACTGTGGGATAAAGGATTATTGTTTGAAACCCTTCAAGGCTTTACAGTATAAAAGAGCTGTGGAAAACTTTTTCCTTCCCAACTGCTCTTCATCTAGCTCGTCATGCTTGTTACTGCCAGGATAGGAAGGATCAATACCCAAACTCATCTGTAAGGGAATTCCTAAGGAACTTGTAGGAGAAAATGCAAGTTTCTAACCACACACCCCAGCAGCTAACAGAGATCTCCAAAGCAAATCTTCTGAAGGGGATTACTAGCAAATGTCCAGAATTCTGTCTGTGGAAGAGACAAGCAGCAGGCATGTCAACAAAGGTTTGTGTTTTATCTGTTCTGAAAAATTTCTTGTGCAAACCTACATGATGCATAGGAAAAAGGAAAAATATTATTAGAAGATTAGAGGTCCTTCTGGTCACTACAACCCGCTTCAGTAATTTCACATATTTTGAATTTAGCAAATTATTAGAACTGACTGGGCAAAATGAAAATGCTTTCCTCTCTAAGCAAATTAAAGGGCTTTTGGAAAATTGAATCACTATTTCCAAGACAGAATATGTCAAGAAAATGTGCCTACTGATGGGTCTCATTACTGGAAATCCAATTTGCACATTTTACAGTCAGGATTTGTTAGAATATGTTTGAAATATTTCTTTTTAATGAGAGGTGACTTTGGCAGGTTTTGCTTCAATTTTTTTGTGAGTCTTTGTGAGAAAAGTATGATCCTGCCAGGGATGTTTTATCAACAATATATGCTCAGACAACTTAATGGTACATGATACCATGGATATTCCAGTAATGGATTCCTGCCCTTCCTTGTTTCAGAGCTGGACACATTTAACAATTGACCAGTTATGGCAATCAGTGTTATCCCCCTTCTTTATATGCTTCCCTCCCCTCACTGGCCTTCAAAAATACATAAATAAAAATAAGTGAAAGAACTGAACATGAATCTTCATCTTGTTTGTTCTTGGTCAGTACCAAGAACAGGTATAGCCAATGCCACATCAGTTGTGAAACAGCAGTTGCTGTAGATGAAAACATTTGTCCTATGGAATTTGATATCATAATGCCCAGAGACTGTAACTTACAGGAGCAGAGCTGGACACACTCTTTATCTAAATCATTCAGTAACCCCATAGTTTCTCTCTTTTAAGATAGAGGGGTTATTTAAAAAGAAGATTGTGTGTGCCTGAATACACACTTTTTAGCTCAACAATAATATCAAATGAAACTAATGGGCTGTAAAGTTGGTAAAACTTTCAGCATATGGTCAATACATAGGACAAAATCCAGATTATTTTACATTTGAACTGGGAGAATAATCACGTGTGCAGGCAGTTCTGAAAGTCATCTTCAAATAACAAAAATGGCTAAATTGTTTTCCCTACTCCATCTCTAGTTCACAGTCTGTCAAATGCTCTTACCAAGCCTTAGAAGACAATAGAATTCCTGACTAACCTTAGTGAGCTTATAAAGAAAACAGACACAAAAGACACTGAACTGGAAAGCCAGTGTAGACAGCAGAGGTATGGAAACATCATCACTTACAGAAAAAAAATGAAAGCAGTCTAGTACAGGAGGTTTGTTTTGGTTGTAATGAAATGAGATTTTATCTAAACTTTTTGTGGATTTGGAATGAAAAAAGTATGTAAGGAAGATTTTGCCGAGTTTTTGTTTTGTTTTTCTTTTTAATGACTCCTCTGTAATAACTGATTAAAATAAATCATGCCATAGTTTCCTTATTAGGCTGTCTCAGACTTAGTGAAAACAGATAGAAGAGCTATTAGACAAGTTTATTTTTTTTCTGGATTCTCCAGCAGTCTAAATAATTACAGATATGATTCCAGACTATAGGTTACTTTTTTATACTACCTAAAATATATTCTCACAATCAGAGACAGAGTTCTAGAATTGCCCCTATTCCTTTAATAAGCTTTTCCCCATTTTGGAAAGTGCAAACAAATCTAATAACTCAGTTAAATATGGGACGTGTTCCCATAGCTGCCTGAAGAAACTAGTGCATGTTTTGAAGCAAGTCAGACAAAGATTTTATCTCTTAAAAGACAAGATGGGCAAAACTTCCAAGCCAAAGGAAATGACACACCCAGATGGAAGGCCAAGGGAGTTATATTAAGTTTTCCCTTACTGTTACCTACCTTTGTTTGTATGGGGTACCTTGCAGTACTCCTCCAATACCACAGAGGTATAACAAAATATATAACCAGAAGTATAACAAAATTGCTGTCACTATTCTATTCAGACCAGTTCATGCTCCAAGTTTAAACTCACACAAAACTTTTGTCTTCAAAATGTCCTGCTGGCAACTGCATGTCCCAAACAGCCTTTGGAAGTTTGGCACAGGTGATGCCATAGGCAGAGTAAATGTTGAGGATGCTGCTGAGTAAAATGCAGAGTCCAAGACGAACACGTGAGGTGTTCTGGAAAAAAATTAAGCATATTAATCAGAATTAAGTGAGAAAATTGAAAAGCCAAATTTCTTTTTTAGTTACTTTACAGGAAAAGAAGTGGTTTAAAAGTGCACTAAATATCAAACACCTTGTCATACATGAAGTAATAGAGAAATGAGGTATGAAGTACAAGTAATGCAAAGGCTTTGGAACAGTAAATGTCAGAATTGTCACGTGTATGTGAAAAGTGTGTACACAAATACTACAATGGTAAGGAGGAGCATGAGTTAGAAGGAGATTAAATCCCAGTTTATTGTCATACAAAAATAAATTACTTTCTGAAACTGCACTTAAATCCTATTGCTATGAATTACTTTACCATTCTTGGTATCTTTAGCCTAAACCTGAAATAAAACCTATAAACTTTAAACTCCAAAGCCTCTTTAGTCTTATTTTGAAAGAGAAAATAACAAAGGTAATGAAGATAAAACAATGACTAATAATTCACGTCCTCAAAGTCATTTCTGAAACATGACTTTTAAAACAAGTCCAGGAACAATTCAAGCCATGAAAACTGCAGCAGATGTTGGGCAGGGAAAGAACAGCCCAGTGCCAAGGCTGGTAAAATGATCCCTCACCTCAGTGAACAGAAAGAATCCAAATCAACACCTCATTTGTAAAACAGGTAAGGAGAGGGAGAGTCTTTGGCTGAAGAAGAGTCCAGTGTAAAGAATGAATGAATGGAGATGAGGTCTCTGAACTAAAACATCTCACAAAGAACCCTTTCCTCTACGTTCTCAGCCCAGTGATGCACGCTGTTGCCCTGTGGTTGGATTTGCACAGCAAGAGCTGTGCAGCAGGGTCTTGGTTCAACCCTGTCGAAGCCTCAATGCCAAGGTAATTGTGTTCAGTACTGATAGCTGGAATGTATTCAATCATTTGGAGAAAGGTTCAGAGAGGGAACGAGGAGCCCTTAAAGAAACATTGCTGTCGAGCTTTCTGGAATTTTAGCCAAACCCAGCTGGTGAAGGTAGATTTCTGTCCAGGGAATGGTGACATTGGCTGGTCTGCAACATCTAGGGTGTGTTTTTACTCTCCAAAACATTTGATTTTATTAAGACTGGTCCCAGAGTGATGTATCAGGCTGTACTCCCATCTGCTCCTTGGTCTCTCCACTGAGACACTGTCAGGTGTACCAAGTAGGATGGTTGTGACAGTCTGGTTGTAACTTGGGCTCTCTTCTCCCAGAAGTGGATTTAGATCATTGGTTATCCCTGCAGCTCTTGAACCTCTCTGAAAGTTGGGCATGAGGCTCAATATAGAGATTCTCATTCTCCCAATTAATGCATAAATGTGAACCTCTCCAAAATCTTCCCCTGAAGACTAATCCTCTGCAGCATTTCATCCCTATAAGCCAATTTTTTGCTTCCTTTCTCCATTTGTTACTTCCTTTTTGTTTTTCTTTGCAGTGTGTCTTCAATCCACCTTTTGCTCTCTTCACACCTGGAAGAACTTTATGAAATCCCACTTTCATCCCATGCCCTCACATCAGTGCATCTGTGAGGATACACAGAGGTTTGCCATTCACTTCAGTGCAACATTTTCCAAGGAAAAGCAGCTTATGTAGCAAAAACCCAGTCAGAAATTTCTCCTAATGGAACGTAGTATCTTAGGCACTGTTCAGTGCTCCCCACTCTCCTAGAGAGACAACTGTTATCTCTTTATGCTCTAATTATTTCTAAACTTAGGTCTGAATCCTCTTACTCTTTTCAATGGGAGAGAGATGCATAAATGTCTTTTTTAGAAGGTATCTGACTTAAAAGTCTTCATCCTTCAACTTTTGTCACCCAACTGCAAACTTCAGCTTTGTCAACCTTTTTTGTATCACATACACTATCCATTTAACTTTCTTCATGAAAGGATCTCTTAAAATTATATCCAGCTTCCACATCTGTGAATAAATCACTACCTACTTAGTCAGGATAACTTCATCTTGCCATTCATGATCCAGAAAACCTTGATATAAAAGGTACTTGAACTTCCTCAACTGCTCCATTCCCCAGAACTTCAATGATAAACTTCAAGAGCAGGCAGGATTTTGGGCTGAGCTCTCAGTCTTATGTCTAGTACTGAGTGTGGGTTTTAGTCTCATTTCTGTAAGGTAGACACTGGTGGAGTGGTGTGAATGTGGAAAGGCTGGAATAGCAGTATGTGTTCATTCTAATGAAAGATGTTACACATGTCCAAGATTCAGTGTTATAAAAACAAGTAAATGTATGTTCCCTCCTTACTCTGTTGCATCAAAAGTGACTTCTAACCACGATAGATTCAGGCAATCAAACACAACTTTTAAGTAGATTCATAGCCTATGAACAGCAAAGACTGGGCAGATCAGAACAGCACTGTTGGCTTATCCCACCCATTTAGGTGGATATATTGATGTATCTTTTAAAAATGAAGAGTTTAGAAGTCAGACTGGCAATGTGAATCTTCCACATGGAAGTGCTGCACAAACCGAAAAATTCTCCACCATGTTTTTGTAACTTTACCACTGGATTTTTACAGGTACAAAAAGAAATCATCATTTTGCATCATAGCAAGGAATGGCATTTCCCTTTAGAAAGTGGTCAGTTTTTCAGAGAAAATAATAACTGACTACAGCATAAGAAGTGGGATTGAATGCATTCATGGAACAGGAAAATAAAAACGTATCATTCTAACGTGAGTATATTTATAATAAACTGGTTAAAGTGTAGATTAAGAGCCTGTGAATTCTAGTAAATAATACAAAATGCTCATTTTGTAATCTTTTTGGGTAATTCTTTATCTCAGATACTGACACCACACATTATAAACACTGTGTACCTGTACAAAATAAGTTTGTTTTTGGCCAAACTCATGTGAGCATTTCTTCCTCGAATGTCTGTATTTCATACAGTTGGAACATTCAAATAAACAGTGCCCAAAGTGTGGTTTCACTTTCATGCTCACAAACTCTGTGGGTCAGGATAAGAAGTTCAATCTCTCCACCATCTCATCCTCAGTGGTAAAATATATTTTGTCTTGACTGTGCAATGCCCTTGGATTGCTGCGAAGCGCAATGCAAAAATGCAGATTTATGCCAGTGCCACTGAATACACAGTCAAGGTACTAATTAAGAGAGCCAAACCCCCAAAAGGCTAAAATTATGACATTTTATAAAATATTTCATTTAAAAACAGGAGTTAAACTGACTTTAAATTTGATATATGGGGGTGGAATAAAAGATGTCAAAATTAAAATGCCTGAGGCACAGACTCAAAACTGAGCAAAAGAGAAAGAAAGGGGAGAGCAGACAGAACAGCATTACAGGTATTACATTCCCAGTATTTCTGAAATAAAAAAAGAAAACAACACTTATTGTTTTATGGATTTTTTTTCAGAAGAGAGACCCCTTTTCCTGAGATATAAGACAAACTAATGTAATGAAATACTATTTCCTCCATACATCATTGTATCTCTTTTTCTTAGACTGTGGGAAATTGTTAAACTAATTGTGTGAAGCCCACATTATCTAAATACAGGTCACCAAGTCTTCCATTTTTTCTACTTATTAATATTTCCATTTTTTCGTGTCCATATTGCATTCTCCACCCCTCATTCCTCCCATCATTTTAGTTTCCTTCAGTTGAATTTACATGCTTTTTTCTTTAGTCTACTTCAGTTTTTCTTTGTATAGAATAAAAACCCTTACAAGGATGGATCATTTTTTTCCTTCTTATCTTTTTCCTTCAGAATCTTTTCTGTTTCTCCATCCTGTTCCAGTCCCTCCTTCATTCCTGGTCTCTTTTCTACTGCCCATTTCCCACACCTCTACAGAACTGTGTCGTGCCATCTTGGTGTACTCTTCTCCTGTGCTTGGTGACCTTCCCCTCCTTCCCTGAAACTACCATAATCTTATTTTGAAACTACTGCTCTAAGATCTTTTCCTCTAGGGCTCAAGCCCTTCTCTCTTCCTTTGCATCATTTGTTTTGTTTGCCACACCCAAATTCAAGTCTCTGTTCCATTTTCAGTTCCTCCATTTTTCCATGCTTGTTTCTTTTCTTTCCTCTTTTTTTGATACAAAGAGTAAACGCATCCCATTGTCCCCAGGTGCAAGAGGTGATGCTTCAGCAGCCAGTGCCTGGCTCCCTTCCTCTAGCAGCTGGAGCTTGTTACAGGTGTCCTGCCAACTGCTGCTCTGTCCTTAACTCTGCCAGAATTCACCTGAGTCAGAGTTCAGCTCACATTTCCATGGATGTGGACATCATCCACTACTCAAGTTCTCTCTCACCATCACACACCCCACAAATTCTCATCACTGCTGTTAAGTCACAGGTTTCTCTTTTACCTGCTATGAAATGTGCTTAGATACAGTGATGGTGACCCTCCCAAATGCCTCCAGTTGCCTTCAAGCTGCCATGGGAGTCTCCTGAGTTCTGGCAACACAGGTTTTCCTGTAAATGAATTAGCTATGCAGTTACATGGTCTGACTGCACCCTACCTCCACTCTCCAAAGACCACAGGTCCCTGCAGTCCAAACAGCTGTTGTGTGAATCCGGTGTCTGCTGTGATCATGAGGTGCCTCTCTGCCAAATTTCTTCCTATAGCCATGATGAACTGCAGTCAGCTCCTTCATATGAAGCCAAATGTTCCCTCTTCATATGAGGGATGCCCAGGATAGCACACTTGTCATGAATTTACACAGTGAAAGATGCTCTTTGCTTCCCCCTTTCAACACTTAGTGGATGAAGAACTGTATTTTTTAGCAGAATAAATAATACTAAGAGGCCACTTAAAATGTCAGGTGTCATATTTCTCCTTGCTGATCACTTGTTATCTCTGACTGTTGTCAAACACAAGATATTGAGAAAATTCATTACAATAAGAGAATCTTCCAGAAGCAGGCTGATTTATGGCCATGGTGATTATAACTAAAATTCTGTATGTTTGCATATCTCTCCTTACCAGTGTATAGGTCGTGCCATCTTGGTGTACTCTTCTTTTTCCACGCTGCTTTAATTAGCCTTCCTGCAGGATCCACATCACTGTATTGGTACATGTGAGTGTCTCTTCCTTTCCTGGTATTAAAAAAAAAAAAAGGAATAAAGAATCATAATAATACCTTGTATTGAATAAATAACAAAGCAATGGAACTACAGGTGTTTATGAACCAGTGAGATTTTGGTTTGCATAAAGAAAAAAAAAATGAATTGAACTGCAAAACCTGGAGCCCCATTTACTATTTCTAAAGAATATTTTTAGAGGGGAAATAAGACACATCATGTTAAACATACAGTGGAGTTCGAGGATCTAAACCAAAAGAGGGAGTTCAATTTCTCTACCTTTGGCTGCAGTACTGACATAATTTTTTTCATTATCAATAATTTTTTGTGGCTGCCCCAAACTGAGCAGCTACATTTTTTTCTATTTTTTCTGTTATTTCTTTCCCTGTTTTTTCTCCATTTGATCTTTTCCACACTCCTAACCTAAACACTCCTCATAGAAAGGAACTAGAGGAGTTTTTTCATCAGGGAGGTTTCTAACCAGCAATTTGCCCGCTAAAGGGCACTGTTTACTGCAGTAAAAAAGGAACCTCTGCTTTCCCCTCTGTAAGTTATACTTAAGGCTGAGCTAAAAATCTAAAAAGGTTTACTTTAAGGGCTGACTTTCTTATTCAAAATTACTGGTTTTCCGATTAATATGTATAATTTTTTCTATTTTATATTATGTTATATTATTTTAAGAACTAACATCTGGAACAATTTAACAAGGAAAAGACTGCACACATGTGCCTGTACCAGTGGAAAGGAAGCATCTGCCCTGTTCAGGCAGGGAGATCTGCTCTTGAGGCTGTACAAACAGCACGAAGAGTAACACCATAAAATACATAAGGTCACAGGGCAGACAGCTTGGGGCATTGGGAGAAGAGCTCTCCGAGCCGTGGTGTGCAAGGACGTCCTGACACGGGGATAAACCTGTGGGCTGCGTTCTCTCGTGTCGCTGTTGTATCGCTGATGGAAGACGTGTAACCGAGGCATGGGCGCCTGCAGCTCCAGCGAACCTCCCCGCACTCAGACAATGGCTCCCGCTGTATTGTCCCCGGCTGCGGAGTTTCAATCTTATTCATTTGCGTCACACAAATTAGCGAGATCTGTGCACTCTGACCCGCTGCCCCAAATGCACTGCCCTGCCTGATCCCCGTCCGCCCTCTCGCTGGTGAGCGATTTCACCTCCTGTGGCCGTGTCTGCCAGATGCTGCCGGTTGTCTCTCATTGACCCGCAGATGGCCGGGGAGCCGGGGAGCTCCCGGGAGACGCCGCACGGAGCGCTCCCATCCTCCAGCTGCGGCCTGGCACGGGGTGACCCGAGCCGGGCCAGCCGAACAAAGGCGCGGGGCGACCCGAACAGGGCAGGGCCCGCCGGGCACCCGCGGTTCTGCCAGCACCACCCGCGGCACCGGAGGGAGAAGGGGCTCGGGCAGAGGGAGCCATGGCTGTTCCGTGACGGGAAGGCGACGATGCCCATCTCTCCGCGCTGTGTGACAGCAGCTCTAGCGCACCAGCGGGGGGCAATAACACGCGAGTGAGGGGCAGTGACACAGGGGCAGTGCCTCCCGGGCGAGCAGCGGTGCCACACGAGCAGCGGTGCCACACGCACGGTGTCACAGAGCCGCCCTCAGCGCCCCCCCCCGCGCGCTCCCCTCAGCCGCGG
>VZTZ01012261.1:182219-200126 GCA_013400955.1 Drymodes brunneopygia
CGTGCCGTGAACAATGAGCGCGCCTGGGGCCCGCCCGCCCCGCGGGGCTGCGGCGGGGCTGGAGCCCGGGGTCCGGAGCTGCTGCTCTCCGTGAGTCAGCACTGACAGGGGCCGCGACGGAGGGGCGGGCAGGGCCCGGGATGCTGAGCAGCCCTCGGCTCTCCCAGGGAGTTCCCGGGGAGAAGCGCTGCCGGCAGCGCCGGCTCCCTTTGCCGTTGTCAGAAGCGGGGAGGTGCCGCTTGGCATCGCTGTGCGTGGTTCGGTTCTCTCGCTCGGCTGTGTGTCGGTGTTCGGCTCGAGCGGGGCCCCAGGCCGGCGCTGAGGAAAACAGTTGCTGTGTCTTTGTTCCTTCCGTGATCGATAACTGGACTCTGCTCAGGTGAGGAGGGTGGGAGCTGCTGCACAGAGCGCTGTGGGGCACCTGCACGTGGGTCTGGCTCGCCGACCTCGCTGGCTCCTCAGCGAGGCTTTGCATTTTGTTTCCCTGTAGAAATACTGATCATTATCTTTGAAACGGTGTCATTTGCTTTCATTTGTCACCTGTCCTGGGTACTCCTGTGTTGCATCTCAGTAAAACCTGTCCTGTCTTGTTTAGTCCCTCAAACATGATATTATTCCTGTACTGCTTTTCAAGTCCAGCTTGGCTCCTTCAGCTAATGTGCATTGGCGTTTTCTTTCCCTGAGTTTTCTCCTTCGTTGTCCTGGGAAGTTCACACATTCTTCGTTGCCTGCAGCCAGCCATCGGGGTTGTCCACAAAACAAACACCTTTTGTTTTGAAAGGCTGTTTGCTGGCAGGAGGCACTGACTTGCCAGATTCACAACTACCCTCAAGGCAGCTCGTGCCACAGTGTTTACCCCTTGTAATGATGTTTATACGATGCTGGACATTATTTGACATCCATTAGAGTGTTTACTGAAGTTAAAAATGTGAGTTTTCTTAAATTCATTTTTTTCTTCTAGGAATGTAGCTGTTTATTTAAATGCACAAATGGAGCTGTTTATGTTAGTGCTTGGCTCTAAATACTTGAGAGGTTGCTGGAAGGATGCAGTTCCTTTCCTGTAGGTGCAGGAAGGTCTTCACTTTGACCCAGCAGCAAGCAGGAATGGTTCCTTACATAGTTCTGCCTTACTCATAGCACTTGCTACTTCAGAGCTGAAGCGGTGTGTTTCAAAAGCATGTGCTTTATGATGTGAGTACATGCTCTGGATAAGATTTCTGGCAGTTCTTGTATTTATTGGTCTCAATGTTGAGTTTTGATGAACTGGAATGCCTAAGAAGTAGTTGTTACAGTAGATGGAGAATACATTTTTCCCCACCTAAAGAGCTGCTCTATAAGCTTTACAGTACAAACCCTTCTTTTCGTTGTAGCTCAGAGGGTTTTTCAAATTTAGAGACTTTATAGCAAAGCAAAATTAGTGTTAGAATTACAAATGTAGCAACAATGTTGAAGTCAGTCACAGCAGTATCAAGCCCGTGTGTGGTGTCAGTGGTTTAAAACACTTCAGCTCTGAGGCATTAGAATGAATTACTGACATGCTGTTGAAGTTGTCCAGACTCCAGGTAAATTGTTGTTAAACCATGGATGCCACTGTTTAAACACTTCCATGTGTAATGTAAGTGCCATTCTCTTTACTTCTATCATTCATAATGAAAAATTTAAGTTGAAAGAGACTGGAGGAAGAAATCTGTTTCAGGCTCTCACTTGAAGCCAGGCTAACTTCAATTGATTTATATTTCTTAAGCCTCAATGCATGCACAGATTCTTAAATGCTGGAAATTCCACGGGCTTAATTAATCACTACAAGAAAGCTGTCTGTCTTGTTAGAGGCTAAACTGAAATTGCAAACAAAGGAAGTTTAAGCCCACTGCTGTCCTGTTAGCAGTGAAGGCCAGAAACTTACTCCCCTTTCTGCAGAAGGCTGAAGAAATTGTAGTTTTTGAACAAGAAATATCCATGTAAGCTCTGCTTTCCAGTCACTCTTGCTGTGCTTCCTGCCCCTTCAGAGCTTAAGCTCAACAGCCCTACATAAGTGGGAACTGTGTTGTAAGCAGGAGCTGCAGTGGTGTGGGATTGATTTCCTGTTCATCTGTAAGCAACAGTCAGTAACTTCATGGGAGATGGCCCTTCCCACCTCCACAGGAGCTTAAAGCTGCACTTTGTGCTGTGCCAGAAACAGTTAAACACCTCAGGTGCAGGGACAGGCAAGCTCAATTCCTACAGCCCTCTTTTGTCTATGACAAGGAGATGATTTTCCACCATTTTTGTTAGGAACCTTGGGACCAGCCAACTGAGAGGCTGCTTGGGTAGCTTTGGGCTTTGCAGGTCATGTGTTTGTCCGTGTGGGAATTGATGGGCTGATCATGGTGCTTTCCAAGTTAGCTGTGGGATCCTGCAGTAGCCCCTGGATACTTTTAGTACATCTTGCTGTCAGCTGTAATCTCATTTTGAATAGAGATCAGTGGTGTACAGTTCATGTCCAAAAGGCCACAAGCATTGCTTTCAGTTTATAATCTGCTTCTGGTTGACTGGGTTACAGCTGTAATATGATCAAACAGCAGCTGGAGATCTAAAATAACTTGGAGAGGTTATTTACCCAAGGAACTCATGGAAGATGGCCATTGAAAGGAGGTGACTGACAGCTTGTTCTTGTACCAGTGAAGATTCCCTTCCCTTTAGGTGTAAGCTGAGATGCTGAGCAGTGTGATAGGGACATTCTGGCATTCACCTGCTCCTTGGGAGCTCACCTGTGTGTTAGTGGGTATGAAGACCATTTGCAGCACTAAGTGCTGCCTGGTGAGATGAACCACCTGTATACAGTTGTTCATCCTGGAACAGGACTCTTGAGTATCCCTGGCTACAACTGCCAACACTCCTTGTAAGTTAGAAGGAGTGTGGTGTGCCAGGGATACTCAGCATGGGGGTTCAGTGCATATGCTTTTGATGCTTTTTTCCCTGGGAAGATGTGGTGCCTCCCTCATCTGTGTGATAGGAAGAGTGGCATGTCCTGGTGGAGGTGTTTCAGTACCTCCATGATAACCTGTTAGAAGCAATTGATGGAACTCCCATACAGAATTCTTCCATTGGCAGAAAATGTGCATCAGGCCAGTATGTGCTGATGCTCATCTGAACTGGGAGTGCCTCTCAAAGACAGCAAGCAGCCAGACCAGTGAACTAGCGAGTTTCTGTAACTTGTGGCTGAAATTTCAAGCTTTCACCTGTCAGTGTGTGATGTAACTCTGCTATCTGTTTTCATGTGCCAACAATCCAGTCTGACCTCTTCTTCCTTAATGGCTCAAATTAATTTATGCTTCCACCTAGTAGCTGCCACAGTCAGCTTGAAGTCTGTTTTTTCCCACTCTAACTTGTGACATTGCTGGTTGGTGCCTGTTCAAGTGTTCTGGTAGCTGGCACTCAGTAAAGCCTCCCTGAGCACTGAGATTTATCACTAATGGCTTGCTTTGTAGTCACATTAATCATAAAACCAGTGACACTGGAGTACAGAGGGAGTTTTAATAGGAAGTTTTTATCATTGATAGAACTACCTCTATCTGCATAATAAATGTATGAAACCAAAGGTGCAGATTTGGGCTGTAAAGCCTTCTGAGATTTCCCCCTGCTGCTTCAGGGGCCTCTCCTGTGGTCTGGTACAGTTGCCTGGAGCTGAATGCCTGCATGGGACAGCTGCTGGGGAGGGAAGGAGAGTACAGCGCTGTGGGGAAGTCCTTGCGTTTGGAGGAGGATTCTTCACTCCAGCTGGTCTATGGTCTTTACCTTCACAGCTTGATGTAAACAAAACTGTTTATACAGGCTGCTGAAAAAGTTGGCATTTGAGGGAACAGATGTGTGTGAGAAGGAGATTGAGGGTTCTGGAAGTAGCTGTTGTTGTTGTTACAAACGGCAAGTATTGAAGGAGTATTTTTCAATTGCATAAATCTGCACTTGCACAATGCTGCAGTGGCAGCACTGCACTAATGTCACCATTTCTGTGCTCCAGTGCGATCCTTCGGGACTGAGGACCGGCCCACAGACAGACCAGCTCCTCCCAGAGAAGAAATCTATGAGTACATTATTTTTCGAGGAAGTGATATCAAAGACATCACTGTCTGTGAGCCTCCAAAAGCTCAGCATACTCTGCCACAAGATCCTGCCATTGTCCAAGTAAGTTTGCCTGAGGTGTTGATAAAAGGCTGAGATAAAACATTGGTGTTGAAGGACTGCATTTTGGTACAAACATAGAAATGAAGGCAAGTCAGTGTCTCCAGGAATCTTCAGATTACTTAAAGCATCCTGAATTTTGTTGTAATGTTTAAAGTAGCAGCAGCATTAAAGACTTCAGTCAACAAAAGCCAGAGCTAGCAGAGAATACAGGAAAATCATAAAGAGGTAAACTAACCCTTCTCAGAACTTACTTAAGCTTTAGTAATGCTGTACATGAAGTAAAGAACCACTGCCAAAGCAAGTTGACTTCTGGACATTGTAAATGGAAATGTACTTTGTCTTGTTACAGTCTTCACTGGGCTCTGCCTCTACATCATCCTTTCAGCCACATGTGCCTTACAGCCCGTTTAGAGGTATGCCACCTTACAGCCAGCTTGCTGCCAGCTCTTTGCTTAGCCAGCAGTATGCAGCTTCCTTAGGTTTAGGTAAGTACAAACTTTACTTGCTAGAATAAAGGTATGGTCTTATATGCAGCTGTTGTGAAACCAAATAACAGTAACTAATACCAAACTCCTTGCCAAGTGTGAGGCTGCAAGGAGCCCTGAATAAGCAGCTAACAACTATGTGCAGTGATTTTACTACAAGGAGGCCTGTGTTTCACTTGCACGTGCACATACACATGCACACGAAAGAAACAACCTAAATAGCTGAAGTTTCTTTCTGAAATTATTGGGAATACCTGACAGTTGAGGCCAGTTTGTTTCTAACCTAACACACCTCACATCACATGTAAAAAGAACTTGTATTCCCAGAGAGGACTGTAACTAAGCTGCTCTAATGCTGTTCTAGAGAATCTTGGATCTCTTTCCAAGTCCTTCAGATGTTTCACTACCTTGTATCTTATCCATGTATCTCTGCTCTCTCTTCTTCCCTCTATCTCTTTAGAGAAATTGGTAAGCCCTCCAGCATCAGCAGCTGCTTCCAGCCCTAGTTCTTCTCCGTCTCCACAACCTGTTTCAGAGCCTGACATGTCTTCAGAGCCCCATCAGCTCTCTTCCAAGGGTAACAGTAGTTTGAGGACTCCAAATATTTGGAAGAACTGCATGGCACTTGCAAACACTGTTCTTGTTAACCCCTCCTAGAATGATAGTGATCATATGGGTAATGCCAGTAGAACTAGTTTGTTCCCAGCTTTTTTTTGCCTTTCATTACTTGAAGTATGATTCCTCCTGTCCTACAAGTATCAATTAGAGAGACAGGAGAAAGGAAAAGTCCAGGACAGTGGATCCTCTTGTGTAAGTATCAGGAGAAGGATGAAGTTTAGAGATGCTAATGTGCTGCATCCTGTCCAGGAACATGTTGTCACCATAGGGTTTGGGTGAGGAATTAGTCAGCCTTTCCTGGAAAGAGAAGCACACTGCTTAAATTGTGGGTGGCCTTGTGGTTGGAGACTTAGGCTGATCAAAAATTCAGGAGTATTTTCGGTAATCGAGGAAACATCAGGGTAGATTTCATGCATGATGGGGCATTGTACCTTGTCCAGACTCCCAGTTAGTAAAGCATGACTAACAGTAAGCAATTCCTGAGTCCTGGGTAGCAGAGAGAGCACATTCTGGATGCTTGCTTCTATGTGTAAAACCTTTAAAGGAGGTGGATTCGAGATACCTGACTGACCATCCTCAGAGCAGGGAGACCAGGTGCAGCCTGCATTTAAACATGATAATTAGTTTCATCTGGTTTTAGCTTAAGCATGTATGCTTGTGTTGGCATGAAGCTTTTTACTTACTCTCTGCTTTTGGCCATCTATTTATACATAGTTTCTCAGTATTCTGGCTTAACTTTGAAACTTTCTCATGTTGAACTTGCACATCAGCTTTGTTCTACTCAATAATCCTTAGGATATGTCTGTCTTCCTTGCAAGTTTTCCAGGTGTACATTAACTGGGAACCTGCATGATGTAACCTACTGGGTATATCTCATGTGGACTTGGGTGACCCAGAAGTGTCAGTGGCTTGGTTTGTGTGAACTCTTCAGCTTTTCACTTTTCTTGCTCTTTTAATATATTCAGTTAAAGTTTGCTTCCAAGCAGTTCTTATGCATAACTACATAAACCTGTAGTACTCCAAACCTTCTAATTAAACCTAGAATGCAGTGTTTCTTCTGAGTACTGAAGACTGTCACTTTTTAATATAATTGGTGTAAGGTATACCAAACCATGAAAAGTATTTACATGTTTTGTAGTGTGAATAAATAAGCCTGGATGGAAGAGCAACAGAAGTCTTGGTAACACTTTGGCCTTGACCATGAAGGAATTTAAAAGGGTAACTTTGAGATCCTGGTCTGGTTTCAGGTTTTCTTTGTCTGAAAGCTCTAACAATAAGCAGTGAAGTTGAAGGACTTCTAAAAGCAGCTTTAAAAAGGGGATATAGCTGAGGTGCTTAAGCTTTTGCGAAAAAACCTTTTTGACAAAGTGGGGAAACTTTCTTGAGCGCTTCCAAAATGGTGAATTTTTGTTTCATATTTAAAGTTATTGTGTAAAGTAAAATGCGGCATAACGTAGAAATTAGATTTTGGTATAAACTGTCTGAGAGACTGACTTGGCTTGGTTGTTTAATGTTTGTCTAAGTTGATTTAAGAGATAAATGGGTATATTTGCTGATACTGAGGCTCTGGATGTGAGAGCCATGACTTGTACGGCAGTGGTGCCTTACCTGGTGCCACTTAAACTTAGCCTGTAATGGTGCACACTCAAGGCTTTGAATCATTCTTGACCAAAAGGTTTCTCCCTAGAAGTGGGCAGGGTTTGAACGGTGTTGGCACGTTTTCCGAGAGGCACTTAGTCATTGGGATTTTTTCCAGGTGCTGGTTTTCCTTCTGTTCACCCAGTCCGCAAAAGCCCCATGGTAGAGCAGGCTGTTCAGACTGGCCCAGTTGACAGCATGAATTCCCAAAAGCTGCCCCCAGTGAAGGTGACTCCGGGGATCCCACGCAATGCCCGGCAGGTCCCGCAGGCCAACAGCAAAGCGAGCGGTACGTACGCACCACCTCAGCCCTCAAGCTTGGGCTGCAGCGTCCTGCCAAGGTGCACTGCGACACTGAGCTGGTTGGGGATTGTTCTTGTGCTCTTTTAAAGTTTATCCTTCTTGTTCAGTAGATACAGTTCAGGCAGCACCTGTGCAAACCCAAGGACAGGTGAATGATGAAAACAGAAGACCTCAAAGGAGAAGATCGGGTAGGTTAAGCTGAGACTAAACAGTCACATCAGCTGTGAAGGCAAGTGGTGTTAACTTCAGTGAAGGATTAACTGACAGGAGATTGAGAGAAAGCTTTGGGCATCCAGAGATGCTTCCCTAACAAAACAGCTTCTGGAGGCACAGAAGTTCAGAACATTCCAGGGACAGAGTTCTAGCACCTTTTCTAGAAACTTGAAGGTGTATCATAAAAATCAGTGCTGTAAGTTGGCAGCAGCAACTGGATTTCTCTGAAACCCCAAGTTTTTATTGGGAGAGGCAGCCTGTTAAAGACTTTCCAGGACTTTTATAACAGAGAGGAACTATGGAACACTCACCTCCATAGAGCATAATTCTTATTTCAAAGTGGCAGTATAAGCATGGGTCAGAAGAAAGTGAAATTCAAAGAGGCTTCTGCCCAAGTAAAATGAGAAAAGACAGGAAACAAGACTTCAGACTCTAAGGTTTTGAAATAATTTAGTGTGTAGAATGGATTGTAGCTTTTCCAAAAAGGAGTGGATAATATCTCAGTTGGAAACCAGAAACTTAGACAAAGTACAAGCTCCCTTTGTGGGTAGATGAGTCTTTTGCTGGGTTTTCTGAGACCTCCTCTTTGCCATCACGACAGGTTTTAGGCTAATTACAGTGCTGTGTTTGCAGGTGAAAAGCAGACAGGAAAGATAATTTCCCCCACCTCCCTCAGCTTTTCTTGCTGTAGTGCTCGTTCTGACTTCCTCTCTGCACACTGGAAGGAAAGTTGGGTGCACTCTGTCTTAGTGGTAAGACTGACATCCAGGAATGCTGCTCAGAAAGTTAAAGTGTTGCTGTAATGTGTCTTCTACAGCTAAAATCAGAAGTTGCTTTCAAAGAGGTGTGGCCTAACCACAGGACTGGAAGCCAGAAACTCCTGAGTTCTATCCCTGGTTTCCTCTGGTCTTGAGCAAGTCATGTAACCTCCCTGTGCGTTACCAAGTGTTTAAACTCTCCTGCTTTCAGGAAACAGGAGAACCAGAAACCGTTCTAGAGGACAAAACAGACCAACTACTGTGAAGGAAAATACAATAAAGTTTGAAGGTGACTTTGACTTTGAAAGTGCAAATGCACAATTCAACAGAGAGGAACTTGATAAAGAATTCAAGAAGAAGCTAAACTTTAAAGGTTTGTGCCTTCATTAAATATGAATTGCTGAGCTAGTAGTAAACACTGCATAGACAAACTGGTTCTGAGAAAACTGCATGGTTACATCTCAAATCTTGTTTGAGGGAGCAAGAGAACAGATGGCTCTGCAGTGTGTGCCTCAAGGAAGTGTAATACATTTCATTATCTTCAGATGACAAAGCAGAGACGGGGGAAGAAAAAGGGGACCCTGGAGTGGCAACCCAAAACAATGATGGTAATGCAGAGGAGGATCTGCTGGGGCCCAACTGCTATTATGATAAATCCAAATCTTTCTTTGACAACATTTCTTCAGAACTGAAATCTAGGTGAGTGTTTTCTAAAAGCTTGGTTTTTAAATGGAATTTTAGGCATAAAATTTCAGCCATAATCTATGCGACATTGTTTAATTTAAAAATTCTAGAATAGACTTTAGACAGGGACTATTGCCATGCATTTGGTGGCTCACAAGTGATGTGAACCAAGCTTCATGCAGTGGGATCAAACAAAAGGCATTTCAGCTGATATGATACACTTGCCTGAGTTATGATAGAGGAGTTTCTGTTTCCCAGTACTAACTTTGAACCCATTGATTTTAAACAAATTCCTTATCTGGCTTGTGGGAGAGGAGGCATCAGAGTCATGTTGTACTGAAGGTGCAGCTGGCAGACAGGAGTGAGCTAAGTCTGGAGCTGGGGCAGAGAGAGGTCAGCTCTGGCTGTGGAAATGCATTAGGTTAAATTTTGGGAATATGAAGGGAAAGCTTCAGCTTTCACTGCCACCACTGATGTTACAAGTGGCTGGAGAAATGAGACATCCCTTTAGTGTCAGCATGAGGGATTCCCTCGGCTCTGTGGCTACAGAGGGGTTGGGTTAGAGTGTGAACTCTGCAGCTGGTGCTTCTTGCAGTGCAGCTCAACAAAATCAGGGGTTTGAGGCTTCCTCTCTAAGTGAGCTGGTGGCTCTTACTGTCTCTGTTCAGTTCCAGGCGCACCACATGGGCTGAGGAGAGGAAGCTCAATACAGAGACATTTGGAGTGTCTGGACGGTTCCTTCGTGGCCGCAGCTTTCGAGGTGGATTTCGAGGTGGAAGGGGGAGTGGAGCAGCAAGGAGAAACCAAACCACTCACAGAGCTGGTACTGGCAGAGTGTAACTTCAGAGGCAAGTGCTCTAGCAAGAGTAAATATTTTCACTGATCCAGGTTTCTCTCATACTCCTTGCCTGAACTGTCTGTGCAGCCTGTTTCACCCTCCAGTCTCATGGATATATCAAGAATTGTTCTTTATTGGATATGATTGATATTTCTAAAGGGTAGAAGGAGATAGGAGTGGTTTAACATGCTGATTGTTCTGTTGATTTCTTGGACTCACCTGCCTGAGAAAAGGCTCAGCTCAAGCAAGCACCTCTTGGTTTCTAACTAAGCATTTCAGCTGATACAGGGGTGTGAGCTTTGCTGTTTTTCTTCTTGGAAGAAGAGCCCCATAATATCAAATCTAATTCTACCTTTCTTCTGAATAGGTTCAAACATCTCTCCTGAAAGGATGAAACTGTATATAGAAAGAAAACAACCAACTGCTGCACTAACGTGGGAAAATGGTTCATATTGTTT
The DNA here is from genome assembly GCA_013400955.1 of Drymodes brunneopygia. NCBI lineage: Eukaryota > Metazoa > Chordata > Aves > Passeriformes > Petroicidae > Drymodes > Drymodes brunneopygia. The sequence goes on from VZTZ01012261.1 coordinate 192,376, forward strand.
ACTGTCTCAGCTCAAGTGACAGAATTTCATGTACTACTGCTTATATTTTGGACTTATTTTGGACCAGCCACTGTCCGCTGGAATACTTTTTGGAAGAGGGAATGTGTTCAGGGGTACCTTCTTCAGGGTGTCTTTTCTTTTTGTGTTTTTCAAGTGCAGACTAACTTACATGGTTCTTCTTTCTGGGTCTCTCAAGGCTGCTATAGTCTAAGCTCAAAGTCAGACCTCCTTTTCTGAACCCTGGAGAAGAGAAATCATGCTGTTTTAACACAGAACCAAAGCTCACTTGAAATAAACCAGCTATAATTTGTTTGTTCTGAGTAACCAAATGGATCCTTTGGTGCTGCTGGTCTCATGGATCTCGGCAGCAGGTGTGAAGTAGCACTTAGTATCTTGAAGAAATGGATTCCTGGTGCTGAGGAGTTGTGTATATTGTCACTTGGGAATACTGGAGTGTTGATCATGTAGTAGTGTTTCTGACTGTACAGCTGTTTGTAGGCTGGTGCTGGGCTGGAGGTACCACAGGACCGTGGCTCTGCCTCGAGCTGAAGGGTGCTGGGAGTGCCTGGGGCTTGGAACTCCTGGCTGGAGTGTGGGGACACCATGTGGGATGGGAGCAGTGACTGTCCCCACTTGTGTGCAGAGATTTTGGCAGTGGTGACTGTCTGGGAAGGAGACCTGAAGCTCTGACTTATTTGCCTCGGTTTGTACCTTGCTGGAGGCAGCACCAAATGCAAACAGTTCTCTGTACTCTAGTAGACTGTGGTGGAACTCTTTGGAATGTTTTCATTCAACTAGGGATGGGAGACCATATAATGAAGCTTAACAGATGGGCATGTTTAATTTCTTTCCTCTATACCCCCATACTGTAAATAGTTTAGTTGTTTTTCTTTTGTTTTTAAAAATCTGTATGTGGGGAGAGGGCTGGGAGGGAGGGGGTTACCTTTGTTTGCATGAAATAAGTGGGTTAAATTGCTATAGGCATGTGTCCCATTTTTGGTTGGTAGGGAATTTTGTTGAAAAAGCACCTTGATGACTGAACCCCTTACATAGCTCAAGTTTTTTTAGTTATGCATTGACCTAGGTTACTGTAAAAGCTTGGATTTATTTTTGTAGGACTTTATTGCTGAGAATTAGAACATAGCAGTGGGGCTGCTCTTTGGAGTAATGTAAATTGTAATTATAATAAACATGTAAATGTTTAGTGTTTCCCTCCACCTCTGTTCTGTACATAGCTTCATAACATCACTCCCTACAACTCCTCCAGTCCCTGTCCTTGCAAGGCTTCCATCCAAGCTGGAGAAAACCTGTCTGCAGAGCTTTGGCAAACCTGGAAGTGTTACACAGTATTGGAAAAGGGCTGAAACACCCAGACCCAGGCACTGCATGTTGCACTGTTGCTCTGGTTCCCATGCTGGGAACTAGACCTAATGAGGGTAATGTTACCCCAGCCTTGCAGAGGGAGTCCCTGGGCTGTGGGGCTCCCCAGGAGCCTGGCAGGTGTGCCAGTGCAGCTGCTGCAGGATGTGGCTCACACCTGTGAGCTGAAAGGGCTCACTCACAGCTGCTCTGCCTGATTTCTCTGCTGACAAAGCAGCTACTGTGGCTCTAAGTTTGGAGATGGAATTGCACTGCCCTGGCAAAGGATGGGATGGAATCCTCACTGCTCCTGTGTAAAACCACCATTACTCAGGTGTAACTGTGCCTGTTCAGTTGCCTGGGAGCAATTCCCTTGTTTCCACAGTAAAGCTTCAGCTCCCAGGCATTAGCACGTCCTTTATACTGCTGCTGTGTCCCAGCCTCTGAGCTGAGTGTTCAGCCTGGCTCCTCCTGTCGGGGGCGGAGGGGACTGGTGGCTCTGGTTCAGCCCCAGGGAGCCCTTCTTCCCCAGGAGCACTGTGGCTTCAGCTGCAGCCCTGTCAGCTTCCCTGTGGAAAATTCCCAGTGTGTGGGAACAATTGTAGTGACTTGAGCAGGAAACCAAGTGCAGCTTTAAGTCCAACGTTCCAGCCCAAGGGCTGATAAATTAAACAGCCTGGTATTCCAGGATTACGATTCCTCTGGCTGTGGATCTAGATGTGGTCTGTGTCCCTGAGCGGGAGCAGCAGCAGCAGCAGCACTGCTGCTTCCCTGTCCTTGACTCCTGTGGGATCTTCTGCCTATGCTTTGCTGGGGCAGCATTTCTCTGTAAATAGGTCCTGGCAGCACTGGGTGAGCTTTGCTGCCTGGAGCATTGGTGTCCTGGGCAGAGGCTCAAGGACCTGAGCTGCTTCTTGCAGCCTCCTGGACCACATTCACTCCCTGCTGTGCCTGCTGCCACCCCGGTCCTGCTCTGACCCTGTCACATCCTTTCGGAATGTGCAAGAGCAGACTGAAGAGCTGCTTGCAAGGGCAGTTTGGCTCCACCCACTTGGTGGATACAAATGGAGAAACTTTTACAATTAAGAGGCACCTGTTCCTATTGGTCCAAGTACTGAGACGTGGGAGTATGAGCTCAGGTGGGGGGAGAGGCCTGAGGCCCCTGAGCTGAGGAAACAGCTAAAACCAACTGCTGGGGTAAGGGCTAGAGAGGAAGCATATGAGGGCAAAGACCAGAGAAGAAACTGGAGGAGCTTTGACTCTTTTGTAACACTTGCTATAGGTTTCATTTAGCTCCTGGTGTATAAAGCCCCCCTGGGCGATCACAACAGCAGTGCTTTACTCTGAACCAGCTGTGGAATCACCAGGTCCATGCACCTCTGCCCTGAGCAAGTGCCTGCAGCAGCAAATGCTCATGCTGACCCCCAAAACACAACCCCTATCTCTGTCCTGTCCTTCAGCAGTAAAACACACACCTGCTGTCACAGGCTACTGCCAAGGCCTGTGTCCAGGTCTAGCCTTTTCACCTTGAAAGATGCCTGTCAGGGAATTAAAACCCCAACTCTGTACTAGTCATGTTGAGGCCATAACACCACCCCTGAGACAGCTGCTTAAGGTAAAAAAAAAAGGGACATGCTGAGAATTGAGACAATGCAGAAAAGAACCATTACACAAAGTGAAGTGTCCAGGGAAAAAAATGCAAGCAAAGTCTCTGTCCTTTAATGGGTCACTGCTGCTGTTCTGTAGCCAACCAGATCATCCTGGGTAATTAAAATCCAAGGAACAGACAGGGTGTTTTTAAATAACAGCTTTAAAAAAAATCAGTAGGTTTATTGTAGGTCTCAAGAGAGCACAGTATGAGTAACTGGAATGCCTACATGTCTATACAGAATAACCCATCACTTGAATTAAAAAGAAGCAGCTAAGCAGGTGCATTTCATTCATCATGATGTTTTCTTCTGTTTTTTCTTTTCATTTTCTTCCTTTTCCTTTTCAATTTCAGCCACATACTTCTCAATTTCTTCGGGGTTTAGGATCTAAAACAGAAACATGGATGACCTTCAGGATACCAATAAACTTAAGAGATGTTTATGGAAGTGATTCTAGTTCTGCCATGGGAAGAACGTTAACTGCTGTTTATCTGGAAGTAGGTACCTGCTGCACACACAACAACATTCCTTGGCCACTAAGAATAAACTGAAGTATTTATCAGTGCAAAATGTGAGATTAAGGCCTGGAAGCTACAGCAAATCAACAAGGACAGTATCAGAGATGGGCTCAAGGGGAGGGAAGCAAACAGCAGCCTCACCTTCAGTGGCTGCTCCCGTCTCATGACCGCCAGCTCGATGTTCTTCCCACCAGACTGCACCACCTGTGTGAGGCAGAGGGAAGCGTTAGGAGCCTGGCCAGGAATTCACTCCAACAGATCCCTCTCAGAGCTCCTTAGAAGGAGAACAGATATGGATGGGGTGTATTTTATTCCTTAGCTCTAAGCTCTCAACACCAGCAGCACCAACTCTCAAACGGGTCCTCACACTGGTGCCAGTGTCCTGAGCAGATGGAGAACACCTCAGCCCAACCACCTGACTTGTGCTATTTTCTGTATCTTAAACTTCAATTAAAAAATAAAATATTCAGCATGTGCTTTAGCACATCTTTAGTGCATTTGTATTAACACCCAGAACTGAAGTCTGTTTTCCTCCCCAGAGCTGCTGGTAAGTTCTGTGTAAACGATGGAAATTGTTACCCCAAATATTCTGAGCCTTGAATTCAATCCAACACCCACAGCCTACAAAAACAGCTCTTACAGATCATTTGCAGTACTTCATTAGGACATCCACGAAGATTTTCCCATATTCACCTTTAAGAAGTGAATCTGGACACAGTGAAAAGCCACAGAAGAGATGTGAAACAGCCTCACCTCGAGAAGAGCCTTGATGACAAGTTTAATAGTCAGATCATCCGTTTCAATGGCCTCATCAGTGTAGTTTTTCTCCAGGAACTCACGCACAGATTTGGCTCCTCTGCCAATGGCATTAGCCTGGAAACATTAAGGGGGAAAAGAAAATGAATTTGCAGACTAAGAAAGAAATACAAAGTTGTACAATTACATAATCTGTCACACACAAAGACAGTTGTCTGGCACAGGTGGCTTGGTCTTGGGGTTTTTTTGAAAGCAGGACAAGATTTCCCAAGGAAAGCTGAACTGCAGACAGCCACTCTCAGTACATTTGATCGTTAAGGATTTTTGCAGCTGTGAGCCAGCACCATCTGGCCAGCGAGATCTCCTCCACCCCAATCCCACTTTAAAGGAGACATTAATTCACAAATATTCCACTTCCACAAGAGACTGAACCCACTCACCTTCCAAGCATGGTACGTGCCAGAGGGGTCGGTCTGGTACAGCCGCGGGGTCCCGTCGAAGTCAAAGCCCACGATGAGGGCAGAGATCCCGAAGGGTCTGCGGCCATTGCTCTGCGTGTACCTCTGAGCACAAAGAACACACTCACTCACTCACAGGCAGTTCTGAACACATCTCTAGGCTGCAAAGTAGGCTCTGGAGCAGTTACAACCAGAAGAGTCACCAGAAATGCTTTTAGCTGGCTCTCTCCGTCAGTCAGGACTCTGTATCTCACAGAGCCCCTAAGGCAGGCAAGTGAGAGTGGTTCCAGTCCAACCCCTGTTCCTACACCTGGTTACAGCTTCCAGAAGCACCTCCCCAGCTGCTGAGCGGTGCTGAGCAGCCAGAGCCATGTCTGCAAGCCCCACTGTGGCACAAGGGTGCCAAAAAAATACCAAAAGGACACCTGAAAACAGTTTCCACCAATGATTTGCACTGATTCCACAGGAAATCATGGCTGTCATGGCTACACTGGAGCTGTGTCACAGCCCTCCTGGGACACTGCTAGCAAGGTCACTGCCATATCACACACCAGGAGCAGGAGGGCTGACAGCCACAGCCCCACAGCAGCAGGAGCTGGGCCAGGTGTGTTTGCAACAGTTTGAGAGAAATGGTGAATGTGCCAGAAAGACTGACACTGAGATCGGGATAAAGGAACAAAATGAAACTTTGGGAAGTTTGGTGCCTTGCTCTGACAGACTAGTGATTATTACAAGAATCACATTATTACCATCACCACTGTTCCCAACACATCTGTGCATAAGTAAATTAGATTTTCTCTAATTCTCGCTAGTGGCTGAAAATCAGTTTAATACACTGGCAAATGAACAATTTTCTCACAGAACACAGCTGGGCATATTTTGAAACTGCAATTCATTTCGAAGTTCATGAATATCAAACAAAAAACATATAAAATACTGCACCGATTTGCTCCCCTCTCACCCATCCCTGAAATGGCTTTGCAAGAGGAAAACTACCAGGAGCCATGAAGAGGTTTGACAGCAACCCAGGCCCACTGTTCTGGGAGTGAGATGAGCAGAGTGTTCCTGATGACATAACACATGGAGCTGTGCAGTCCCTACAAGCACTAATTATCTTAGGGGGAAAAAAAACAAACCAACCACTCTTCTTTTCCACTGCTACATCCCCATTCTCAATGAACACCCACAAGGTGTTTTTTTACCAGGTAAGTAGTGAGGCCAGAGGACAGAGATTTACACAGCTTGCAGCATGTGTTCCATGCTCCACGTGTGACACTCCAGTCACACATGGTCTCACCTGTTACACACCCAAGCTGAACATTATGCATAACACAGGCTAATGTAACAGCACATGTAACATCTCTGTCAGGTCAGGACACATCTCCAGCAGCTCTGTGCAGCCCCAAGTACCTGTTTCAGGCTGGCAATGTAGCGTGTGATGTACTCCACGGTGACAGGATCCTCCACCGTGAGCCTGTGGCTCTGACACTCCACCCGAGCTCTGTTTATGACTATCCTGGCATCAGCTGTCAGCCCTGGAATGACAGAGTGGCCTCACAGTCATGAAACAAACTCAGAACACCAATCTGGCCCTACAAGGCCAATGGGGGCAGTGTCAACAGCAAGGGAAAAGCAAAGCAGAGCTCAGACTCTCAGGTTTGCTGAGTGAGAGCATTTGTAAGGCAGCAGAAAGTGGCTACTGCACCAAAATAACTAAAGGATTGAGTTTACAGCTTCCATGTTTGTGAGTTAGGTGACGCACGTAATTCTGAACCAAGTAATGGGAATATCACTGACAGCACTCCCTATCCCAGCAAATCAGCAATGCTTATTCTCACACACATTATTCCTCATGCAGTCCCCCCTACCAGCCAGTTCCATCTGCCCAGCAAATCCCATCTAGCTAATGAGGCTACAGCAGCACGATGTTAGCTGACAAAAATAAGTGTGACCCTTTAAAGAAAAGATTTTAAAGAAATTTAGACCTTATTTTACTTTTTAGCCAATGCTGCCATTTTTCATTTACCGCCCTGTTTTTATCAGAGAATTTTTCCTCAAGTTTGTGAACACCCCTGCACATACCCCAGACCTTGGCTGAGGGAACAAGACAGGGGAAGGAGCTGAGCCTCTCATTGCTGCACACTGAACCTAAACCCTGGTGTTTTAGCCAGTTAAATCACATCTCCCCTTTAAATATTATTGACACTAACACTCTATTTCTCCATATTTAAAAAAAAGAACAAGCTACTGTGGAAATACCCTGCTTCCCACAGTTCTCAGCCAGTTACACCCTGTATTTTGTATTCTCAGGATCCATAAACATGCCCAAAGGTGCTCCAATAACCACCAAAACCCCTGCAGGGACCACGAACCTGCAAAAGCCATGCAGACATTGTCATCCAGGGCACAGATCTTCCGCACGGTTCTCTCATCCTGGAGCTTGGCCACTGACTTCTTCTCCACACCAAGGACAACGATATCCTTCCCTCTCACTCCAACCTTTCAGCAGGAAAAGAAGAAGTAAAAGAGGTTAACCGAGGTCAAAAATTCCTTATAGCTGCAGAGTTTAGTCAAATGAGCAGTAACAAACCAAGCACAAACCCCCACACTGTCACCATTACCTCAGCTTGAAGTCAGGATTTCATTTCCCACTCAACCTGGAGGCAGGACTGATGTAACAAAAATTGCATTGCATTTCAGGGTGCAGTTTCATCATCAGTTTTTACCAGCCTAAATCCCTGTGGCTCCCAAGAGACGGATTCCAGCTCCTCTTACAAACTCTCTTTTCTCCAACAGCACCATCAGTGTTTCCACAGCCACAGGACCACGATGAGCAAGGAAAACCCCACTAGTCCAGTGGCACTGCTCAACTCAAGAGCCCAAGGCACTGCAGATCAGGCCAAGGAACAACTACAGTGGCCAAAATGTTCTGTCAGTAGCTGCTCTAATGTCCTAATTCATACCTTGAATACACCTCTTCCAGTATCACAGAGGAAAAGAACCCTTGACCC
>VZTZ01012261.1:202713-217692 GCA_013400955.1 Drymodes brunneopygia
CGGGGCGGTGCCCGGCGGCGCGGGGCGCGGCGCCCGCGGGTGTTCGCGGGGCGCAGATCGTACCATCTGCGCCCGCCCCCCTGCCCGTGCACTGCGGAGAATCCTCGCACGGCAATAGCAGCCAGATAATAACAATATTATTAGAGCCTGGAACCGATATATTATAGACACATAAAAAACCCCCACCATGTCGGTTGCCTTTGCTTCTGCTCGCCCAAGAGGCAAAGGGGAGGTCACCCAGCAAACTATCCAGAAGGTAAAAGAGCATGCTTTTATACAGACAATTTTAGACATTTATTCCGTCCATGCTCCTGCAGCTGGAGGCTGATTTCTAGGGCGATCAGGAAAACTCGTGAATTTGCGAGGGCTGCAGAGATGGACAGCTGGAGAGAGAGAGGTGGGGGAAGGAGGAGGAGGAGGAGGAGGTGGAACAAAGCAAAGGTGTTCAGATCGCTGCAAAGAGAGCGAGAGAAGGACGCAGGGAATAAAATCGGGATGGCACGTTATCCCTGGTGCTCGCCAAGGGGAAACGCTGCCAAGCCTACATTGGGAAACGGCAATAAAATTTGCAAATGTGCGATTAATTTATGACGGTATGTCAGCTTCTGGCCCCCAAGAATGCAACCTAGAGAAATGAATTGAAATAAAATCCTGAATATGCAAGGGTTTTCTTTTGTATCTGGATGCAGAATTTTAATCTCTCAGAAGATAGAGGGAGCACCAGCCACTGGTATTCTTCATAAACTAATACTATTAAATTTTTTTTGTGATGTGTTTATCGATGTTTAATGACAAACAAAGGTTTTGAAAGATTTTCTCTGGAGAGGAGAATCCCACATGGGTCTCGTGTGGAGGCCAAAGCAGAGGGTGCCGAGTTGGGAAGTTATTGTTTCCTGTTTCCCAGGATTGGCAGCAGGGGCTGCACACACGAGCAGACCCTGACACGGTTCCTCCTGCAGAAGGTGACAGGAACGACGAGGCTGGAAATGTCAATAAAGAACGTGCATGTTTTTACTGTCACTGCTGTTTGTCACTTGTCCTTTTGCTGTATTTCTGGCCGTTCCCCACAGCTCGGGTGCTGTTCCCGTGCTGTGGTGGCAGCCAGGTGTGAGCCCTGTGTGGTCCCTTTGCTGACAGTGACCAGGGCAGAAGTGCCACTGCCAGTACAGCAATTAACCCATCACCAGGGGCTGTGTGGCCAAGCCACGAGCTGCTGCCAATTTATGACTTCCAGGGGAAAAAAAGTCCCCTCGGTGATAGCCTGTGCCAGAGCAGAGATCCAGGCAGAGCAAAGTGCCATGAGAGAGGCTGGAGAGATGACTTGCATCTCAGGAGACTGTTTGGAAGCATCCCATTTTGTGGGGCTCTTGCAGCACGTGGTGTCGTGAACCAATTCATTTTAAATACTGAAATATTTCGGACTCAGTGAATAAGTTTTTCTCTAACCTCCAAATCAGCTGGAATTATTTCATAATTAAGACAGTTTGTACTTAAACCCGTGACTGCAGCCACAGACAAAGGGCAGTTAAAGTATCTTCAGTTTGATTTTCAAGCCCTTCCCTCTTTGCATATTCACAAACTTCATGGAAGCTTCAAAATGTTCTTTCTTTAAAAATAATGAGGGAAGCCACTTCCCATCTCAGGTGCATTTGCTGGCAGGTTACTTCAGGACTGGTCATCAGTGTTGGGCTGTTGGCAGTGATTTTCTCTTTGACAAACAGCAATGCTGAGGAAGATGCAGGTACAGGAACTGGATGGGATTTATAGTCAAGGATGGAAATGGAACGGAGAGAGCAGGAGAAAAAAAACAACTCCAAAAATCCTCAGTAAAGTGAACTTTTGAGAACACATACAAATTTCAATGAAAAAGATTATTCTTATTTGCATTCGTATAATATAAGCAGCTTATTTTTATTTATTAACTCAGCTTTAATAGTCTTTCAAAGCTGTCCTTATCCCAGTATCAAATATTCCTAAAATAGATTTCGCATGGACGAAGTTAGAGCTTTTGGCAATAGAGTAGTGGTGCTGCTGCTCTAAAATAGTTCATCAAGTAGCATTTTCAGGGCAGTAAAATTCAGTATCTCCTGTGAAATGTTTCTTTCCTCAAGAGCTCTCCTGTCCTGATGCCACAGTGGTTCAAGGGCCCAATCTTGCAAGTACTTGATAGCCGTGGTACCTACGAGCTCTATTATGCCAGAGGCAAATATAAATTTTTAAATGCAGGTGTTATTTTTATTCATTCACCTGGAGAAAGTGTGCTGCGTTCACAAGAAATCTGAGGGGAAGAGACAAACTGTTGTATCTGAAATTTCAAAACAAATCAAAGGATATTTTAAGCTTTTAATCGTATTAGGAGTTCATTAAATAAAGGTAAGGACATATTGGGATGTAATTCTCTTAAATGTGGTTTCAGTAGCTCCAGTGATGCAAATTTTATGTTTCATCAAGTTCAGCTGTCAGCTCTAGTCCTGGGCAGGAAAAGGAGTAGGTTTAATTGTTTGAAAGTTTGTTTCTTACTTAAAAGTAGGCATGGTAGTAACACCTGACGTTTTGGAAAGGGTTGGGTGATATTTTGGGATGAGGCAGAGATAACTCACAGTGAAAGTGTTTTCCTTCTTCAGCATCAGAATTTATCTGCCATTTAAGGAACAAGGGAAGTCTATTAATTCTTCTGTACAGGTATTTCAAATAACTACTTTAAAGATAACTCTTTATAAGTGAATCAATCTTGTGGCTCAATAAAGTCATGTGTAGGTAATTTACAATAGCCAAGGCAACAAAAGTGCACAAAACACAATCCAGTGCCAAGGAGGGTGGAGAATCACAAAAATACAGGACTTCTATACGATTCTTGTAGTAACATGTTTTGGTCCTATTTCCTTTATGCAGATGCTAGATGAAAATCATCACCTAATACAATGTATTATGGATTATCAGAGCAAGGGGAAAACTGCAGAATGTACTCAGTGAGTATTATGAATTTGGGAGTTTGTTAGAAATGTTTCCTGAAGTCTGGCTCTTCCCTTTGCTCGGTGGCGCAGCTGTTGGTTTGCTCTTGGAAACACTCCTGTTCCTTTCTAGGAGCTTTTCCAGTTCATGGAGAACTGTGAAGAAGCAGAAATGGTTCTGGTGGTGCTTACATGAGTAAACACTCCAGTTAGAGCACTCTTGAAAACAAAATTGTGTTCTTCTCACAGGGAAACAGGTTTGGGGCTTTGGAGTTCTGGAATTTCATTCCTATTAGGACCCTTGTTAGAGAAAGGAAAGGTGTCTGATTGTTGGAGCAGCTGACTGGGTGTCAGTCCCCAAAGACTGAGGTCCCAGCTCCACAGTTCAAAGTGCTTTCAGAGGAGGGTGTATTTTACCTCTCTCTTCCCCCCAAGTTTATCCTTTTGTAAAAGAGGTGTTGAGCACGCTGATCCTTGATGGAAAACATGACAGCACAGACACAGGTCATTGCTACTGCTGTTTATTAGGACACATTAAAAATGGGTTAAGGTAATTTAACTAGCCACTTGTAAATAGGGGGGAAAAAAAGATAAATACTTGTAATTTTGTGTATTGTTAACCCTTTCCACATAAGCTTTACTCCTTGTTCTGTAGATACCAACAAATCTTGCACAGAAACCTGGTTTACTTGGCAACAATAGCAGACTCTAACCAGAATATGCAGTCCTTGCTTCCTGCTGTAAGTACCAGTACAATCACTGTAACTAATAATTAGTTATAACTAATACCATAGTTATTTCCCTCAGATACATTAGCTATGCCAGAGGGAAATGTTCTTTGATTCTGTCACTAATCACTACAAATGAACCGTTTTTCAGTATTTTTCCAGCTAAAAGTTTTGAAGTGGCCAAGTAGACCACCAAACAAATCAGAAGTTACTTTCACTGTGTTTAAATCATGTTCTTTGGGACATTTGTGTTAATCTCTGTCCCATAGCTCAAGGTTTATGATGCAGTGGTAGAGATCTGAAGAGCTCCATTTGCCCCAGATTCAATATTCTTCACCTGCTCTTACTGTATTCTTTACCTGGGGGGAAAAAATGCTGCTATTTTATGTCAAAAATCCAATTCAGCACTTGGGCATTGGTTTGCCTTTACAACACGTTGTTATTCTTGCTCGGTGGATTGATTTGGGAAGTACCACACATAACACAAACTGCAGCAGAGCTTGGCAAAGGTCAATCTGTCACCACCCTCCTGTGTTGTCTTTGCTAATGCATTCCCCGCAGTGGCCGCGTTTGGAAATCCATGTGAGAGCAGAGGAACGGGCACAGGAGCCACACTCTGTGACAAACACAATTTTAAGCCCTTCACCGTGCTGCTGCTGCCTGTCAGCTGCTCTGCCGTGCTCAATGTCATTCACACGGAGGAGTCAAACCCAGAAAGGCTCACCCAAAAAGCGAAGAAAACACGTATTTATAGCCCAGGCAGCTTTTAGTCATAGCCAGGCTAATCTGGGAGGGGGTGGGGGGCTGCTGGTTTTTTTTTTAATTAAAAACCTAACCAAAAAAATTTTGCTTTTCCTCCTTGTTGTTTGGCAGCCACCGACGCAAAATATAAACTTGGGCCCGGGAGGGATGAGTCAGAGCGCATCCAACCAATCCCTCCACTCGCAGAGCAATCTCAGCGATGCCATCGGCACCGGCCTCCCTCCCTCCTCCCTCATGCAGAGTCAGATTAGCAATGGTGAGCTTTGGTCCCCTTTGTGCTGCTTCGCTGTTGCCCGGCAACAAGATCATTAATGCAGAATGTACTCCGAGAGCTGGGAAAGACCTCTCCTAACTCACCTTTCAGGCATAGGGGGATTTCAGGCACAGGCTGAAATCACCACAAAATGGCCACAGGCAGGGATGGTGGTGGCTTCTGCAAGAGGGCTTTGTGTTTCTGCACAGGGAATTAAGGAATTTCTTTTTTTTTAATGCCTGCATGTAAAGATGCACCCAAGTTTTTAGTAAGAAAAATGCTATCTTGCAGTATTTTTCTCATGGAAGCGGTGGGGTTGGCCAGGGTAAGATGGAATTACTTGCATGACTAACCACACCAAGCCTTCAGATTGCAAAGACCTTCCAGGATCCATTTCTCCTTACAAATCTCCTTACAAATCATTTGGTGTTGCACCAGCCTTTGTCCTCTACAGAAGCTTGCAGAGATCCTGCTTCACAGTCAAAGAATTTGCAAAGACATTTCATATTAATAAGATAATATAATCTGTCTGGTTGGTTTTGTTCATGCAGCTGATCTAATTGAAAAACAGATTTTTAATATGTGCATTTTATATTATGAATAATCTGTTTATTTTGTAGATCATAGTTATTCAGTCAGTTCTTGTTTCTGTGGGTTTCTCCCAGAGTGATAGAGAGCAAAACCAGTTTCTATAAATAGAAATATCTGATTGTAAAATCACAGACCTTGGCAGGGGGACTCAAGAGGAGACACAGGCCACGAAATTACTTCTGAGTTTTTAGAAGTCCTTCTGTGGTCAAGCCTATAGTACCTTTTAAACTAATGGATAAGGGACCTGTTTTAAACAGCTACAACTTGTAAAGTGAACTTACTGAATTTTTCAGGGCCTTTGCTTTGAAAGATTTCATGCTGAGTATGAGTAATATATTAAGTCAGTGAAAACATTGTTATGTGTTATTAAGAATAGACATTTTCAGTGCTACTGTTGTTGGTTTTTCTGATTTGCCCCCCAGCCTCCTCCAGATCTTTGTAGTAATTGGCTGGTGATTGAAAGAACCAGACTGGAAGTCCTGAGGACTGGACTCATCCACATATTTTCCCTTACAATCACAAATTAGCCAACTTTTTTTTTCTTACTTTAAAGAAGGCCAAGAATCTCTAGTTTTTCCCATGCAAACAGGGCCAGGTTTACCAACACTTGCTTCACTCCATCTCTCACTCAAGGCAACTGCTATCTCCATTCACACACTGTGTGACCTTGTGTTGCACAAGGATCAGCTTTGCAACTTAAACAAACTGGTGCAAAACACAGAGATAATTTTCTGTAGCAGCATTTTGACCCAGCTCCACTGATTTCAGGAGAGCTGGCTCTTTTTATTTCTTGTTGAAAATGCTGCTTGCATCTCTTCGTCAGAGGGAAATATCATCATTTACAGCAAATGTTCTTATTTTGATGTCTGTGAAAACCATTAAGGGTAATTAATGAGGTTTGTACTAAATGAGTTAGACGTGTTTTTCAGAGGCTGCAGATTCACTTAATAACCCTGAATTAAAATATCATTATTTAAACATTACAACCTAATTCTGTCTCTTCTAAGGATTCTGCATTCTACCTAAATTAATTGAGATTGACAACAATATGTCTGAATTTAGACAGATAACAATATGCACCATCACAATTTGGATAGTAGCAATATACAGTGAAAACAACTTTCTAAAACTCATTCATAAAACTATTTACAGCAATAAACAACAAATAAGAACCGAATTCTCCCCAGTATTAGCTACCAAACTGCAACAGAACTCTAAAAAAGAAGCACACTGCCAGATAAGCAGGATGATAGAAAGCCAGGATGTGTCTGGAGCAGTCTGATGATTAGATTCTGATGTTGGAAAGGGAGTAAAAACTGGGATTGCTATGGTGACTTGGAAAATGGATCTTCTTCTGGGATACTTTTAGTCAGTCTTCAGGAAAGGGAGAGACAGTCTTGTTCTCTGAGTAGAGGCTCCCTTGGTGCTTCAGAAGCCTCAGCTAAGAAGGTGAGCTGGTTATAGAGGAACCCAGCGGATGCAGCAATGTGCAAAGTGTCTCTCAGCCACTACTGGGTCTTCCCATTGTCACTGCCTGTGTGAAGGGGGAAAAGGAATCAACTGCAGGACAAGAGGAAGGGAAGGACTAATTTCAGAAGGCTGGGATGTTTCCAGACTCTATGTATTTTCTGAAGTACCTGAAATTACTGGCATTTATTAATTCTGCTGCCTGCAAGGAAGTGGTTGTAGGGCATTTCTGCTGGTTTTGTTCTTCCCATCTGCAATCCTGTACAGCCTGGATTTGGCTGCCAGGAAGAGGAGGGTCGCTCTAACTGTGCAGCAGGCAGTTTTAATTTGTCTGTAGATAACAGGGAGTTTTGATAATGAGGATTTTTGTTGTTTTGTTTTGCCTTATCATAAGGTATTTCAGAAAGGCTGCGAGGCCTCGTGCTCACTGTGCATTGTCAACAACAGCACAGGTTTTCTTGTTGCTTTCTCTGATTTTTGTAGGTCCTAACCACGTGTCTATGCAGCAGTCAGGCCAGAGCACCATGCCCACGACCTCTCTGAGTATGACTGTGAGCAGCCACGGGACTGGCCCTGGGTACAGCCACACAGTGCCTGCATCTCAGAACGTGCCAATGCAGGGCCAGGGCTCCATAGGCAATTACGTCTCTCGAACAAACATCAACATGCAGTCCAACCCAGGTAAACTCCCTGCTCCTCCTCCTCCTCCTCCTCCTCCTGGGCCACCTTGACTTTCCAGTGCCCTCAGAGGCTTTCCCACTCATGACTTTGCTCTGTAAATATTTTCTGTAGACAGCGACAAACGTACCAGAGGAAAAGACAGCTTTAAAAAATCTCTGAGTTTCCAGGTGTCAGTGTAGGTCAGAACAGTTCCAGACTTGCTTTAACTTAGGCTGACTTGCCATGGGCTGAGCTGGGGGAAAGAGGGTTAGGGAGAGATGCAGCAGCACTGTCTGATAGCCCTGGCAGCAAATCCCACAGCTGTGGGAGGGATCTGAGCAGCACCTTTATCCAAACTGAACCAACAAAGAACCTGCCAGGGTATAACACATTTACTGTTTGTACATTACTACCCAAGTTTGTTATTTTATTGGTACTTCACATTGTTTGCAGGGCATGAAGAGACTAGCAGACAATTCAATTATCTCTTAATTTTTAAAAAGTTTGCTAGTGAGTATTGAATGGGATGTCTGATGCTTTAGAATTCTTTACAACAGCATGAAATTTAGGGATCAAATAAATCCTAGAATATCAGTTTACTCAAGCTCTATAATCATTCAGTACATGAGAAGATGGAAGCAGAAGAAAGAGTATATTAGAAAAGAAATACAGCAATGAAATAGTCAGGAGGTACACAGGAACAAACATAATTTCTTGTTTCTTTCTTTAACCCTACTGCAATAAGGTTTACATTCTTTTAAGTAAGCTAATAATAATCAAGGCTGGGTGTATTTTTAAACATCTGGTGAAGCAAATGGCAAGAACTGACCATGTAATAAGATCCTTTCTGGATTCCAGTGCAGAAGAGTTAAATAAATCCAGTAGGAAAACATCTCCCCCTGTGGAAAATTCACAGAATTATCAGGATGTGTGTTAGCTGAAGGTTTTCACTTGCTTCCAAAGAGACTTGGAGAAAACTGCCCTGTCCTTGTAGAAAACAGTCTTTTCCATGTCCTTTGTAGTCTCCATGATGCACCAGCAAGCAGCAACATCACATTACAACTCGGCACAGGGAGGGAGCCAGCACTACCAGGGACAATCCTCCATTGCCATGATGAGCCAGAGCAGCCAAGGCAACAGCATGATGGGGCAGCGACCCATGGGCCCTTACAGAGCTTCACAGCAAGGTAAAATTGCTATCAGATTGTTGAGAGAACTCTCATTAGATTGATGATGCTCAGTCTGTCCTGTGGGATATATAAGTCAACAAAATTTCCAAGTCACATTTACAGAGAATCCCACCCAGGAGCACAGGAAACCCTGAATGGTGGAAGTATCGTGACAATGAGATGAACCTGGATCTATTTTCAAGATTTATCTATTTAATTATTTCAGGTGTTTAGAAAAATAATTCTGTCTAAAAGGGATCATATATCTCTAAAGAAAAGATGAACAGTTTGATATACAGCTCATTCAAGCCACTGGGAATCTTTTCAATTCTTTCACATGGTGTTGGATCAGCCCTAACATGGCACAGTTAGCAAGGAACACATTTCTGGAAAGAAGATACAGTTTGCCAGCAATTAGAATGAAAAATTAGGCCAAGGAAAGGAAAACACCAGAGGATAACTACCATGCTCTAAGACCTCTCTGGATAAAGTTCTAAGAGGTAATAAAACTGCTAGACTGATTCTAACATAAACTGAATTTTGCTAAGAAATGAATTAATGTATTAATGAAAATATATTTAATTCTGACTGTGCTCTTGAGCATGGAATCCATTCCTGTGCTTTCTAACAACTCAGATTAGTAGATGAAATGTAGCCCTTACTTTTGGTGTTGCCACAGAAGTGAGTGATTCTAGGATGTGTTACTGACTGTTGTGTGGTTTCAATTTCAACCATCTTTTTCTGAGAATACAATTTTATTTCCTTTTTATAGTGAGTAGAACATTTTTATAACTGCTCTCAGTTGTTTGCTTATCCAGATATAAACTTTGTTTTCTTTAAAAAATAAATTAGATAAGAAAACCCCATTCCTTAGGAGTCTGTGGGCTCAGTTTGCTCTCTCCTGTCTGTGCCTTGCAGGTTCCTCGCAGCAGTACATGGGGCAGGAAGAATATTACAGTGAGCAGTACAGCCATGGCCAAGGCTCCTCAGAACCCATGAATCAGCAATATTACCCAGATGGTAATTCCTCTGAGCTGGGCTCACCCTGATACTGATACAGTGCAGAGCACTGGACTGCCACATCCAAGGACATGGCAAACCTATAATGCTTCATTTCCAGTGTAAATGCTGGAAAATTCTAATCCCAGGGGATGGGAGCCTGGTACAAAACATGCACATCAGTGCACCCTGCTATATAAACTGCTCCAAAAAGAGCCCAAAGCCCTGTTTGGATTAGTAAATGCAAGAGGTGTGACTTTCCTTGCCATGTGTTCAATGTTCTCCTAAGGAGTCTGTATTTGCTCCTAGCCTCATCTTGGTGCATAAGCAGCTTCATAATATATATTAAATATATGTTGAACACTGTGTCTGTGGTTCCATTAAGAGTGCATCTGACAAATCTTTGTGACTCCTTGTAGGACATGGTGATTATGCCTATCAGCAGTCATCCTACACTGAACAGAGCTATGACCGGTCGTTTGATGACTCTACACAACACTACTATGAAGGAGGTAGGAAAATACAGCAAAATCTTAACAGTAAATTCAATATATTATTAAGATATCTGAACTCTAAATTAACTGGAAATATTAACTGAATTATGATGCAGCAAGGTGGCACTTAGGAGAAGCGATGTCATCTATAGAGCCTCTATTCATTTTGTTCTTTCAGGATAGAGCAAATGGAATTTCCATCATAGGTATTTGAAAAGAAATACCAGTAACAACTGGATAAGTGACCTTTCTGGGATATACGAATAAACATCATTATCTAGAAGAAAATACAATGAGAGGGCTTTTCGAGAAAGGTGCTATTTACCCTGGCACCCTTATCTTTGTGGCTTTTTCTTTTGAAGCACTTTGGGGTAAAAAAAAATCCTTTGGGGAAGAGGTTGTTTGTTTGTTTGTGTAGTGATGTGTATAAATAAGTAACTCTCCTATTCAAAAGAACTAAAAATCACTGGAGACATGAACATCCTGCTTGGCAAAATCCAATCATCTGTTTCTAAGAAAAGTATTTGTGTATATGAATTGCAGACCAAGGCCCCTTATGCCTTTGTTTTCCTTATCATCCACATGAACAGTGAAATACCTGCCTCATCTGTGACCAAACAATTCCAATGTTTCCCTCTCCAGGAAATTCTCAGTACAGCCAGCAGCAGGCAGGATACCAACAGGGAGCTGCACAACAGCAAACATATTCCCAGCAGCAATACCCAAATCAACAGAGTTACCCAGGACAACAGCAAGGATATGGTAAGGAAACTCTCAGTGCCTGGACAAGTGTTTGCAGTGCTTCATCCTGATGCCTCCATTCCTAAGCTAAAATAGGCTGTAAACTATTCCCTTGATTAACCTTGGATTAACAATGTACCAAAATTAGCCAAAGATCTAGTAAAGGGATTCTGGGCAGTGACATACATTGGTATAGCTCTGCATTCCATCCTGAATCCCTCTCTCTTTTGATACAAGTTAAAAATGCACATTTTCTTCACATTGACTTTTCATTAAACATCATCAGGAGGTCACTGCCTGGGTTCCCAGGCCTCCTACACACCTAATCCTTCCAAACTGACAGGAAAAACAACATAAACAGTGCAGAGAATCACTCCTCTGTCGCTTATGGTGGCACAGCCAGATTAGATAGGAATTTAAACGTGCAGTTGTTACTCAAATAAAAGCCAGGTAGTTTGCATAGAGGTCATAACTGAGCTGTGCCAATATAGATTTCATAGAGGCTTCACTTAGAAGTATTATCACATTTTTTGAGCCAAGTTTAAAACCTGAAGTTTACACTGCTGCAACTACATCATTATTAATATTAACACCTCCTAGTGTGAAGCTGGAGGGGAGATCTCGGCAGAATTTACTCACAGCTCTTACTCACAGAGCTTACTTTGTTAGCATCATGTTTCAGATTCTGTTAACCTTAAGAACTCCCCCAGCAAATCAAGCCTGTGATGGATTTTTATGTCTTCTCAGGTCCTGCACAAGGAGCCTCCTCACAGTATTCCAGCTACCAACAGGGACAGGGGCAGCAATATGGAAGTTACAGAGCTTCCCAGACAGGTCCATCCGCTCAGCAACAGAGGCCTTATGGCTATGAGCAGGTAAATTGTCTAAATCTCTGCTCTGAAAAAGCAGATCTGACTGTTAGCTCTGTCTATAAATCTATCTGATAATTTGGTGCAGGTATATGGGTGACAGTTCAATGAGTCTTGTAAAATTCACAGACTAAAAGAAATTTCCTAACTCACTATAAGCCTCCAATATATTATCCTTCAACATTTCTATTTCTTTTTCTTTTTTTTTTTTTCACAGGGACAATATGGAAATTACCAGCAATAAAAGAATACAGTGCTGTGTCCGATTCCTTTCAATAGTATCTCCATCTTTTGAACTGGATGTACAGGCAGTTTTGATTAATTGTAATATGTTGGTTACCCCTTAGCACAAAGCAGCGTCTGTATGTGAACAGTGTTCATTTCATGCTGGATATGAAGCAGTGCACTACTGGTAACAAGACAATGCTTTAATGGTTTGATATTTGGTGCTGTGTATAGTACTGTATGTTGATACAACGCAGAAGTTTTCCATTTACCCCCCTCTTGTCCCATTCTTGATGTTTCTGAATAGCTTTAGGATCATTTAGATCACAGTTGTGCCCCGTTCTGGAAAGCAGCCAGGTTGTTCTGCAGCCTGGCTCAATGCAAAGCCCATCAGTCACATCTCAGTCCAGGGGAGTTCCCTGTGGTAAGTTACTGATCTTTTTTTAACTGAATGCATTGAAGATTACCTGCCAGCCTCCAAAATCCCTGGCTCTTCACTTTGCTTCTACAGAACAAGGGGATGGATACATTCCTTATAAAAAGACAGTTCTATGCTATATGACAAAAAATAATTGCAACTTCTGCTATACATACCTACCCAAATCTTGCAATTCAGTAACTTGCATAAGTCCACATTTCTGTTGTGAAAGGTACAGAAAGAGGATCCAAACCTACGATCATAGAAATGTTAATAACTAGAGGCACCTTTTATATGTCCATGTAAATGAAGGTATTTCTGTTGTGGAAAGGGAGCGCTGAGACCTGCAGTGTCAGTCTGCTCGACGTCAATATTGCTTCAAATCATGCTTAGCTGAGAAAAACATCTGGCAGAAGTCCCGTCTTGAATATCCTACTCCAAATTTTATAACTTGCATAGACATTTTCGTGCCAAATTTTGCAAGCAGGTGGCTGGCATCCTTCTTTATTCTGATTCTTGTGCTGCCCTTGCTCAGATTCCCCAACAAGCATTATAACCATAAATATTGTCCAATTTGTTGGTCTGTTGTTCTTACAGCTTGTCATCACTTTTATTTTCCTCTTGTAGCTTGACAGAAATAGTTCAGAGGTAGAAGAAAAAAAAAGCATCTTTATTGCAGACAAGCAACTAAATTCAGCTTTAATTGTGAGACACTATTATGCATATAGAAAGGGGAGCTATTAATGGGGTCAACCAGTGAGAGAATTCCTAGAGAGGGAGAATTTAGAGAGAAAAACTAGTGGTATGTAAAAATCAGTATGAACAATGTAAGTCGCTTCTATTCAGTTTTATATGTTCTTACAAAGTCTTGGGGGGGTGAAAAAAAAAAAGGCACTTTTAAAGTGCTTCTATAAGTGTTGAACAAAATACTGTGTCCAAATTTCTCTGAAGCAAAAAGCTGGGCTGACTGTAGCCCACAAATACTTTTTAACACCAGATTACTGCAAATTTACAATCTAAAGAAAATACACTCTGTGGGTTTTTCTCCTTTTCTTTGTCTGAACTGGTGTTATTTATGGGATTTTGAGTACTCTATATTTTGGAAAAGCAAGACCACAAGGAAAACACAACATCTCTCAATTCATTACTTTTTTTCCTTTAGAGGAAAGTCTTTAACTGGACAACTCAAGAGTTTACTATTAAATGTTGTCCAAGCACTGCCCTTCCTATGTTAATAATTTCACCTACCCGTAAAATAGAAAACATTTTTTAAGTCAGTCCTCATTTCTCTCATCTTTCCTGCTGGTGTTTTCATACAAATAAGTACTCTCAAATAGCAAGGAACAGAAAGGAAGTAAGATTGTTTTCTTTATAACAATTACTATTACAGGTAGCCAGAAGAATGCAATATTGCTCTTTGCCAGTTTGGGAATAAGCCTTTTATGTGGTTTTTGAAAGTGCTAAAATGCTTTTGAGAGAATATGAACAACACTTAAACCGAAACAGCAACATTACATCAATCTGAAATGTCTTACATTAAGAACTTCGTGAATGTTGTGTATATAATGTATTTGAAAGAGCACTTTGGAAATAGTTTGTACATTTATTTCCTAATTTATACATGATTTTCGGTGTTAATATTTCTAATTGTTAATAACAAAATGTTTATTTAACGTGTCATCCATTTTTATGTATTAATGTGCAAACAACGTGATGCCAGCATTTTGACTTCTTCCATGAATTGTATCATTTTCTGTTTTGTAATACAAGAATGCTTGAAAATTGTTTAGTTTAAATATTACATGAAAGTGGAGCTGGTGGTACTTTTCTTGTGGCAGATGGAATGGATAGCACAGGTTACTCTTTCCTTGGGGGTGAGAGCTGGACATGCCCCAGCCCAGAAATCGCCCGTGTGCTGGGCTCATCCCTTGGTGTGGGCAACCAAGGAGGGAGAATTCTGCCCCTCAGGGCATGGAGCTGCTGGAGAGAGCCCAGAGGAGGCCACCGAATTGATGGAGCAGCTCTGCTATGAGGAAAGGCTGAGAGAATTGGGATTGTTCAGCCTGGTTAAGAGAACTTTGGGGTGCTTTAATTGCAGCCTTCCAGTGCCTGGAGGGAGCTACAGGAAAAGATGGCGAGAGACTATTTACAGAGGCCTGGAGTGACAAGACAAGGGGGAATGGCTTCGAAGTGGCAGAGGGCAGGGTTAGATGGGGTATTAGGGGGATGCTCTGTTCTGTGAGGGTGCTGAGGCCCTGGCACCGGTTGCCCAGAGAAGCAGCGGCTGCCCCACCCGTGGAAGTGTCCAAGGCCAGGCTGGACAGGGCTTGGAGCAACCTGGGACAGTGGAAGGGGCAGCGGGTGGAACGAGACGATCTTTAAAGTCCCTTCCAACCGAAACCATTCTGCATTCCCTGGTTCGCAGGCTCTCTCAGCCTCCACNTCCCTCGTTCGCAGGCTCTCTCAGCCTCCCCGGCCGCCGTTCTCGGGATGCACGGTCGGTACCGGGGTCGAGGCGGGGCTGAGGCCGGGCTGAATCGGGTCTGCGGCTGGGCTGCGGCGGGGCTTAGGCGCGGCTCAGGCGGGGCTGAGCCGGGGCCGAGGAGGGGCCGAGGCGGGGCTGTGGCAGGGCTATGGCAGGTCTCCAGATGT
>VZTZ01012261.1:217733-256542 GCA_013400955.1 Drymodes brunneopygia
CCAAGCCCAGGCTGGACAGGGCTTGGAGCAACCTGGGACAGTGGAAGGGGCCGCGGGTGGAACGAGACGATCTTTAAAGTCCCTTCCAACCGAAACCATTCTGCATTCCCTGGTTCGCAGGCTCTCTCAGCCTCCACGGCCGCCGTTCTCGGGATGCACGGTCGGTGCCGGGGTCGAGGCGGGGCTGAGGCCGGGCTGAATNGTGCTGTGCGGGGCCGGGCTGGGCGGGTCGGCGCTCCCCGCCGCTGCCGGGGCCGCTCTGAGGCGCTGCGGGGCCGGGGGCAGAGGCCGCAGCCTCTGGAAGCCCGTCCTGCTCCTGCTCAGCCCACCGGCTTTCTCCACGAGCTGTGCCCGGTGCGCCAAGGACAGGCGGCTGAGGCAGAAAAGAGCCATTTCCGAGCGGCGGCTGGTGAGTGCTGGGCTCGGTGCGAGTTCGGGGTGCCTCAGACACAGCTCCCGCTGCTGGCGCTTCTGGAGTGGGGAAATACTATCTAAAATATAATTAACTTCCAGAATAGTGAGGCAGTGAGTCGGCCCCGCGGTATTCTCGGTGTTCACTGTGATCGTAGTAGCGGTACCCTTCCCTCTGGCCTCTTTGGGTTGGAAGCATCCATAAGTGGAGAAAGCAAAAAGTCTTTTTAAACCTAAAGCTGTAAAACGGTATTTTAGCTTTAAATCTAAAATACTGTTTTGTTTCTCATTAGTTTTTTAGCCTTGCGGTGTAGTCAGCTGCCAAACAAGCATCACTTTATGTCAGAGAAACTTCAGGGTCCTAGAATTTATTCTTCATTTTAGTTTTGTATTTACACATCTCTGGAAAATCGTATTTTCTAATGATCCATAAATATTTCCCATTGAAAGCCATAGTTTACTGTCTCACCGTGTGGTGGTGCCAAATACTTTCTAAAACAGGCTTTTTACACTTCACTAGTCGTAGTATAAATGTAAGTATCAAGAGTTCTGTTGTGAGGATTTTTTTTTTATATCATAACTCCTGTAGAGTTTTTTCTTCATCACATACTGTTTGTGCAGTTTATTTAAAGTGACCCTTATAGCCCATTCTCATTATGAAGTCCCTTAGTAACTGACAGAATTTGAAAGTTACCGTGATCACGGTCATGCTTTCTCTTTTCATCCCTATGTGTAAACAATTCCATCTGTCAATGAATGTACTTCTCTAATATTTTTCCTTGGGATTTCAGCCCCTTTTCTGGAGGTAGATAAAATTATATCAATATAGGCATATGCTTTTAAAGAAGTTCTTAAAAATACTTGAAAGATGAGATTTGTTTTTCTTTGTTATTACACTCAGTGCACTGCATTTAGTTGATCTCTGAATGGCAGCAGAGTTCTGATTCAGAGTTCTGATTTTTTTTTTTACTGTTGAGTGTAATTTATCATGGCTAAAAATAGCAGGCCTATTAACTAAAACTTCATGGAAGATGGGTCTGATAAATTGTACTTGAAAGGAACAACCCCCACCGTTGTTGCAGACACGTTATTTTGTGGATCAGCGGAAAGTGCGCGTGGTTGGAGGACAAGGAGGAGGAGGAGGCCATTCCTTCTACAGTGAGCCCAGAAAAGTGTTTGGAGGTCCTGATGGTGGAAATGGAGGCGATGGGGGTCATGTCATTTTGAAAGGTAAGACTCACTAAGTTTCATGTTGTTGTCTTATTGCTTAACACCCCACCCCAGCAAAAAACAGCCCTACATGGATGGTAAGAAATGGAAAATGTCAAAAGAGGTTCAGATGGTTATTTCTCTATGAGATGTCTTTGCTTTTTAAGCTTTGTCCTGAGCTGTGCTATGGAGGACATAAATGACACTGACAGCCTTAGAAAGAATTTTGAAATTTGAGGTATTTTGCAGATATTTTAGTGCCTGGTGCCTGACTGTGCTGTTATGGCTGGGATCTGATTAAATTTTCCTCTTAAGACAAATAAAACTGCTTCTACCGCCACCCTGCTGCAAAATCTAATCTAGCAAATTAATCTTGATTTGGAATGACCACTTTATTAGCTGCATGGTTAATAAACCTAAGCAGCTAAGTAAAGGCAGTGAAACTTCATCACAACTTAGATTAATATTAGCCTTCCCTGATATGTTATCGAGACAGTAAATAGGATGTACACTCATGCAAAATTCAAAAAGGGAAAGAACTGTCAAGAGTTTGCTCTTCTGTGCCTGTTTCACTAAAGCAGTGTATTCAAAATGTGTGTATTTTGCTTTACAGCTGACCAGCAAATGAAATCACTTTCTTCGGTGTACCCCTTCTATCAGGGTTTTCATGGAGAGAGAGGAGGAAGCAAAAACTGTTATGGAGCTAATGGTGCACACATCTATGTTAAAGTAAGTCAGTGGATGTTGCCTGCTGTGTTGGTAGCTTGGTACATGACTGATTTTTAAGCTGGGAGCCTTATTTTGAGCAAATCTCAGGTGTAATGAAGGGTAAATGTCTGACAGTGCTATTTGAGTTCAGAATACAATTCTCTTTTTGGGTTCCTCACCTTGAGAATATGCAGCAGTGATTTTCAGCAAATCTGAAACTGGCTGGTGGAGGCTCTGCTGCAGGCTTTGAGCTTCAGTGTAATGCTTGCATCTCTTCACTGTGAGGTCCCTGTAGGTACTTTGGTGAAGGAGGATGGCAGAGTTGTGGCTGACCTCACCCAGCATGGAGAAGAATACATTGCAGCTTACGGAGGAGCTGGAGGGAAGGGGAATCGCTTCTTTCTCTCCAACGAAAACCGCGCTCCAACATCATTTACTCCAGGAGAGCCAGGTCAGGAGAGAGTCCTTCAGCTGGAGCTCAAGACAACAGCTCATGCAGGATTGGTGAGTTTCTGTTGGTTCAGCTTCTGTATCGTTGTAAGATGACACTTGACTGACTGAAGAAGTAATGTGTGATAACATTTTCTTAGCCTCCGGCTTGGTTGCTTGGAGATGCAGCTCGATGCTTTCTTGCTGTTCCTTAGTAGAAGGGTGTCCAAAGTGATTCACAGAGCTGCCACTCTCTTGCTACTTGGTGTTGTCTTACTTCTGCTAAAATCCACACTATACATAGAGAAACAAGATTCATCAGTGATTGCTGGTGATGTACAGCAGCTTTGTCTGCTGGTTCTGCAAATGAACAGTACAGTATAAAGAATTCTTCTAAACTGGTTTGTTTTCTTGGTTTTGGTTTTTTTTTTAATTGATAAGGTTCAAATCATCTGTTTCATCCCTGTATTTCTTTTTTACAGATATTAAACATTTGACTTTGTTAGAGCCAGGTTTATCACTCTCTGAAATAAAAAATGCTGAGTCGGCTTTGAGCTTAAGCTATTTTTGTATTTGAGTATGGAAATATTCTAACACCAGCTGGCAAAGCTGTGAAAGTTACACTTTGCTGCAAATGTTCTTCATGTAGTCCAACAACAGCAGAATAACTGTCTGGTCTAGCAGAAATTTGCAGATTTGTTTATAGATTGAGAAATTTGGGTGTTTGTATTCCAGGTGGGCTTTCCCAATGCTGGCAAATCCTCACTTTTGAGAGCCATATCCCGGGCAAAGCCAGCTGTGGCTGCCTACCCATTCACAACCCTAAACCCCCATGTTGGCATTGTCCACTATCAAGACTATGAACAAGTGGCAGGTAAGAATTTGGAGTTTGTTGTGTATACCTTGGTAGCAATTTGTGTCACCTGTGTAAATGCTTTAAAATGCTGCAGAAACGGGTTCAGGAGTTCTGTAGACTTCTTGCTGGTTCTAAAGAGCTGCAAACAATCTCTATTGAAATCCCATTTCACCTTCTCTTGTAGGTACCCTTAGTGCCAAAGTGTCAGTCTGTATTCTGTCTGCACTGGAGTAATCTAAATTTAGGTGTTTTGAAAGATAACAGTAAGCAAACTTAGCGTGAGTTGTGCTTTAGTATTGAGGCACTGATACATCATTCTAAAAGTACTCACACTGGCCAGTAAAAGACTGGGTGGGTTTGTTTTGGGGTTTTCATTTGATCTGTTGGATTCACTGTGAAATTTCTCTTGCAGTTGCTGACATTCCTGGCCTGATCAAAGGTGCTCATCAGAACCGTGGCCTGGGCGTGGCCTTCCTGAAGCACATTGAGCGCTGCCGCTTCCTCCTGTACGTGGTGGATCTCTCTGTGCCTCAGCCCTGGATTCAGCTGCAGGACCTGAAATATGAACTGGAAGCATATGAAAAAGGCTTGTCTGAGAGGCCTTGTGTGGTGATTGGGAATAAGATCGACCTTGCTCAGTCCAGGATCAATCTGCCACTCCTTAGGGAGCAGATAGCTGAGAGGGTCATCCCCTTGTCTGCCCTGACAGGAGACAACTTGGAGGAGCTGCTGTTGCACCTGAGAGAACTCTATGACACTTATGTGAAGACAGAAATGTCACGAGGACAAAGCCCAGTCAAGTGGTAGAAGCCACAACTGCTGTGAACTGTGCTGGAAGGAGAACAAAATTAAAATGAGAGTTTGATTCGACTGCATCTCTGTGGTTTGGGCTTCTTGCGGGTTGTTTTCATTGTTAAAATGGAAGGGTAGAGCATGGGGATTTGTTCTGGACTGCTGCTTTGGAAAGATTGTTTTGTTTGTTTGTTCATCTTTGAGGTGTCTCTGAACAAATCTTGAAAATTGTAATTGTGGTGGGTGTTGTTTGTCATACTATGGAATGAAGAGAATGCTGTCTGATAGAACTGACTGTAATTCAGGATCTACAGGAGATGCTGGCTTATTTTATGAAGTGTAGTGAAGTGACTTTCTCTATTTTCACTAATCAAAAGTTCTAAAATAAAATCAGGTGGTCCCATGTTTACCTGCTTTTATATGATGACCTATTTCAGTTATGTCTTAAAGCTTTTCTTATGCTCTGTTGTGATTTGGTGTGGATTTTTTCCCTCATAGGAGGCACAGCTCTTCAGTAATTTTAGCAGGGAGGAGCCTCCCTAAGACATGAAAAACTGCAATTAATGACTGAAATTATTTCCTCATTAATATAAATGATGAACTATCTTTAAATGCTGGCAGCAGCTAAGTAGCTGAATAAACTGGCCAGGAACCAGCCATTTGAGACTCACATCTGAGTTCTCCCATTTAGGATTCTCAGGCAGTGTTCTGAAAAATCCTAGGCTTAGATACTTCAAATAAAAGAAAAATACAGTTCTTTGTGTATGTGTGTGTCCCTCTTTTTTAACTACATCATTTTATAGACTGTGTTCTTTATTCTTTAGGAATTTAGGAGTCTTAATTTAGAACAGTGGTCTTTGCCCTCTCCTCATACTGAAAGAGGAGCTGCTTCTTTATACTCTGGTTATATTTTGTGTAAAAGATTATTATCTTAATAATGGAAAGTCAAAATTCATCAGAACATATTATTAAGCTTTTTCATAAGGGACCTGAACAGGCCTGTGGGATGCTGAGACACAAACACTGTCAGAAATAGAGGAAATTACTGAGTGGATATAAAAGAACACCCAGCTGTAACCTCTAACCACTTTTTCCAAAACACCACAGTGAAGGTGATAATTCTCTCTGCTTCTTGCACTGCACATTTTTGATTTCATCCCAGGCAGTCTAATGCTTCTGCTTGGAACATCCCTAAAAGCAGGTTTTTAATTCTGAAGAAGTACAGGTCAACTTGGAATTTTTTGATAAATTATGGCAAATCAAGTAGCTACCTTTCCTAAATTCCCATTCTGAGCATTTCTATTTGTGATCAGGTGTGGGAAGTAATCAGTGCATTAGAAGCAGTGATGTTGGTATAAATAGGATCAGGAAAAAAGTGAAACTAATATTAAATCCTAAAGTCTCTCTCATGTTTTGCTTTATCCCTGGGATTTACTGAGTTGAATTAAGTAGAAGTTAATACTCAGCTCTGTCCTGTTTGGTTTTGTGCAGCATTTTTAGGCTTCACTGCTGTTCTTCCTTCTCTTGCTGCATGCTTTTCAGCCACATTTAATAAAACCAGGGCAAGGTTGCCTGAACACCAAAGCTGGTGCAGCTTCTTTGCAGATTATTTAATACACACGGATGCTCTGCACTCTTTGTGTTTGAGAATGCCAGCAGCTGTTTCAAAATCCTCAGTACTCCCAGGAGCTCCCACCCTTCCTTCAGTGCTCAGACACCCCCAGCTCTTGCAGGGGGAGCAGTGTTGTTTACTGGTGAGTGAAAAGCACAGCAGCTTTCCTGGCACCTCCTGGGAATGTGCCACTGATCCTGCAGTTGGGCTCTTTCTTCTTGGCATTTCAGCCACCTGCTCTGAGGTGCCAGCACCAAGTTCCTCAAACCGTGTTCTTAACGGGGTTCAAAGAGGCTTTGCAGCACCAGGTGCTCCTTCATCCAGCAAAGAAAAGTGAAATAGCTCCAGCTTTTCTGTTGGAACAGCTCTTTGGAGAAGTTTGAGCTCCCTGTAGTCTTTAAGCACTTGGGTCACATTTCTGAAGGGTGCTCCTTCAGAGTCAGCACAAAGATCTCTTGGATCCCATTCCAGAGGAGGGACAGGACTGAGGAGGAGCCTCTGGTTCTGCTGAAAATAAAGTATTTTCAAAGGAAATGCATTTTGCCTCTCAAAACAGAAAGAGAAAAATGATCAGGTTAACAGTGAATTGTTTCAGGGAAGAGTTGTGTGCTGTAGGATTTCCTTCCATTTTTTTTTGGCTGGGGCTGGGGTGGATGAGCTTGTTTTTGTTCAGGTTTTGGTGGGTTTATTCTGCCTGGCTCCTTCACACCCTTTTGCTTTCCTCTGCTGAACTTTTGATGCTGTCCTTGTTTTTTTAAGCTGGCAAGAGGGGAGAGATATGGTAGATTTTATTTCTCATTCTGACAATAAGCCATGGGAATTCAATGTGAATTGAAGTCAAGTCAATTTTCTATTTCCTGGAAAAGCCTGAGCTATAATTTTGTTTAGCACTTTACAGTTCCAGTGCTCTTTAATGCATTTTTTTAGTACATGATAATAATGTTATTTCAGTGTTAATTGTAGGGGGTTTGTATTTATTTGCAGTCCTCTCCCCCTTTGTAAGTCCTTGGAAAATATAAGTGGTATCAATTGCACAGAAAAAGAAAATCAAATGCTAATGTAAAAACAAGCATTAGAAAGGACCACACTCTTAAACATGTGGATACTGAGGACTCATTGCAGTACATTAACTAAAGCATTGAATCAGTGTGTTTAAGCATGAGATATTTTGCAATCTACTTTACTTATGGTTTCCTAAAGCACTTTTTTGCATTACCTAATATTTATTTTTTTATATTAGGGGAAGATCTTCAATTATTGTCTGTGTCCTTACTAAGAGACTTCGTAGTGATTTCTGGTTTAAAGTAGATTTGTGATGAGTGAATAAGTACTCTTGACTTGACCATGCTTAACAATTTATCTGTTCATTAATTCAGATTAAAGAATGGCAGGAGTGGCTGTGAAGCAGAGGTGCTTGTGCACATGGAGTGGGATCTTGTCATGGTTTGTACAAAAGCTGCTGGGTACAGATCCACCATCCAGGTGCTCTTCTGTCCTAACATCCATGGGATTCTGTTAAACTGTCCAACACCTGCACTGTCAGTGCACTGTTGTGGAAAGGGCTTTGGTGTGAATTAAAGCTCCACCCTGACACTGCTAAACTTCACCCCAGTGTTGATGTGTTCCTGGCCTTTGAAGAACAGCTCTGTCTTCTGCTTGTCTTCTATGCTGCACTCCCCAGCAACACATTTTTCTATTTTTTAAATAGGGATTAATTGTGCCTGCACTGTAGAGGTCTGGAAAGACTGCAGTTATTACTTGGAGGGGAGTATTATTATTTGGAGGGGAGGTTTCATTTGTATGCCAATAATGATAAGAGATGGTTTTGCAGCTCTTGATGATGGAACAAAGCTCCCTTCAAGCTGCACTCTTGATTTTTCTCTGAGCAGTTCTGAAATTTATCCTGTGGTATGTGCCCAATTTTCTGAGTCATAAAACCTAGTTGGTAGGAGGACAAAGGCAGGGAGATTTTCATCAACCTTGTTTTAATGTTGAGATTGTGTTTGTCCTTCATTTCCCCACAGAGGGTAATTTTTCATCTCCTCTTTTCTGATTGAAATAGAATTGTCCAAGGAGGCCTCAACGGCATCTGATTTGTCATCCATAAGGTTTGGGGTTTTTTTCTTTGCCCTTGTATATATAAAATATAGCTTTGCCTCCTTGAATTGTGCATTCCTTGCTCAGCTCTCTTCTTTGCATATTGTTATGTTGTTATATTGTCATATTGTTATATTGTTGTGCCACCGAGGTGGGGACATGTATTTGTGTATTATATACACATTTCCTGACGGATGAGTGAGAAAAAAAGACCAACCATACTACAAATCCATATAATTATGGTTCAGTAACTCACTCGTGTCTGCATGTTCCACTTCAATAAGAAGGCTGGGACTGCTTACTTTGTTATAATCCATTTTATTCTGGTAACATTCAATTAATTTAATTGGAGTGAGTGGCATAATGCAGTGGTGGCCTGGGCTCAGTTTGCTGGGCTTTTAACCTGACTTTGCACTGCAGCAAACTCAAATGTTGTTATTTTATGTCTTGATGAGCAAGTACAGCGAGACACTAAATATGAAGAACCCTGTGCTTGTTCACATATGCTGAAAATGTTTTATACAGACACAACCACCTTTTAAAATGCAGGTTTAGAAATGCACTTTATATCCAGACTTACTAAGGCTGATTGAAAAGCTGAAAATGAACTGCTGGACTATCTTTTGTTATTCAAATCCTACGTGGGGCCTTTTTGTCTTTTTAACTGGAGGAATCGATAGGCAATTAATGTGCAGGTAACAGTCAATATTTTAGAAAGCATCAGATGGTTTGGGATCAATTTTTGCATATGGAAAAGCTTGGTCATGGTTTAAAGATTTCTCATTTGGATCTTGACATTTGGGTCCTCGGTGCTTAATTACCTTTGAGACTGGAACCAAAGACTTGTGAATCCCACCCAGTGCTTCCTTTGTACACACACTAATCAGCCACTGACAGAAGTTACTATTCCCTCTCTACATCCAGATAAATTAATCTTGCACTAAAAGTGGAAAATGCTTATGACAAAAAATATTTGCATGAGGCAATGTAATTGCTAAAACACTGGTTGTCAAGAAGACATCTGTGATATTATGGATGAAGTATCCCTATTTTGATTATCTTATTCATGAAATCATACTGGTTTGTGGCTATTCATTTCCTGCTGTTTTCCTCTCTTATAAATCAGGAAGATGAGTTTGGGCAGCTAGAGTGCTTTGTCCAGACAGGACTCACATTTATCACATTTAAAAAGTAACTTGGTAAAAGGTCACTGTATTAAATCAATATTTTCTTACTGCATTGCTTTAGAAAATGTTTCTTCTCTTCACTTAACCTAACCCCACAGCAGCCATGTAATGGAAGCTTAAAGCAGTGGTGTGAACAAGCAATTACTGGGATACTGAGCTCTGTCCAAAAAAAACCAAAATCTGATAACATTAAATAACTCCAAAACCAGGAGTTATGGATTTGAAGCTTGCCCCACAATGAGATGGATTGAGTGCCACATCAGCTCTGCTTGTGCCCCTTGTATCCATAGACTGAAAAAATATATTTCATTTTGGCAAGCTAGCACATCTCTGTTTCTAAATCAACCAAAAATTTCCAGCTTCATTAACTAATTTATGGCCATTAGGAAAATGGTTTTGATGGATGAAAATTTCATGGGTTTAATTCTTTTTTTTCAATTACAGTATCTTATGTTTCTGAGTGATTTTTTAATCTTCTTTCAATGGTAGAAACTGAACCACGAAAGCCTTAGGTCCAAACTTTGCCAGGCTTGGAAAAGCCTACATCCTAAATTTTAAACATTTGGAATTACAATATCTGTCTGGATTTGAACCCCAGCAACTTGCAGAGTCACATAGAAATTCTGTGGCAAGACAGGTGACTTGGAATTTGGAAAATCATCCTCCAGTATCCACTTTACCTTCTTCATGGAACTGCAGTCCAGGGCAGTGTTTAGGAGCTTTAGGAGAGCTCACTCACACATCTCCTGTTTTTTAAGGCATTCAGAATTTCTTTCACAGTAGATAAAACTTAATCTGTAGATGGATAACAACAATTGCCATGTGAAACATGTCAAATTTACTAAATGGGGCTACTAATTGATGTAATTATCACTAATTAAATGTTCTAAAGATAGTGATTTTTGTAATTGTTATTCAATGGCTTGAAGTGGCTTTATGGAGCTGATCAGCAGAACAGTTCTAGAATTGTATGTTAAGACTAAATTAAATTAGTGCTACAGAAGTTATTTTCCTAATGTACTTAGCCTGAAATAAAACTTATATCACATTTAGCTAACCAGGGCACTTGATGAATGGGTGCACAGTAGAAGATTTGCTTTTAGTGAACATTCAAGTTAAAAAATAGCTATATTCCCTCTTTCATGCCAGGAAAGCCTGAGTGCTCATACATTAATGGAGAAAATAATTGCAGAGGGCCACAAATGAGATTGAATAAAGAAGGAACTTGTTCAGATTTTCTCAGAAAATGCTATGCTCGTTCTGGTCTTTCAGTTAATATATCTGCTTTTTCAAAGGCAATTTGGTAGATTCTGTCAGCACACAAATACCTCTTCAGAGCCTGCTGTAAAAGTGGCATTTAGGCCGACTAATATTTGTGCTCTGTGTTCTCTTGTTGTGAAGGAGGCAATTCTGATTTGATAACTTGTTATGCCACAGTTGGGAGTGATTTATATTGATTACAAATATTTCCTATTTACAAATGGTGACTGGAAGGCACTTTCCTAAAGTGCACGGTGATGGTTCTCAGTGAAATAACTGCTGAGGTGAAAACATGGTTATTAAGATGAGTCAATCATAACGACCTTAAATTACTGATTTCCCCAGCTTTCAGCTGTTTTTTCAGTCCTGCTGGAGCATCTCTCGAGAGGTGAGTGAAGGAAGGCTGAATTGCTGGGTTTTTTCAAGAGAAATCAGAATAACCCCTGCGTTCTCAGGGATTATCTCATTTTTGAGATTGCCACTTCGCAGCAGAGGACAGGAGGGTGTGGGACCTGTGAGGGGGAATTTCTGAGGTATTTCAGCTCTTTCTCTCTCTGAAATAGATGAACTGTTCTGCAGGCTTCTGTCTGCGTGAGCCCTTCCCTGGGAGAGCTTCAGGAAGGATCTGTTGGGCATTTTGCTCCTCTGCTGGGGTTTTATATTGCCTGGTGCTTTATTCTTCCAATGATAATTATCATATTTGATTTCAGTCTTTTCCTTACTCTGGAATTAGCTGTGTGTCAGCATTCCTCAGCCTGTACAGCTCCATAAAGTCTTTTGCAGCCTTCAATTTGATTAAAAGTTTTAATGGCAGCAGCAAAAAGATCTTGTTCCTTTCATGAAAGCTCTTGGGTAACAGCTTAATTCCCAGAGCACTGACCATAGGCTTCATGGAAGTATTATATCTATTATTTTATCCCTGTATATTTTGAATACAAGCTGTATCAGAGATATCAAATAGTGTTTTAACCATAGTGGCTATTAAATTTATGCTTCTCAGAGTATAAAGTATAAATTATTTTCATAATGGACAGTGATTGCTCTGCTTTGTCAATCTGTCTTCAATTCATGGACACTGCAGGGTGTACTTGCAGCCTTGTGTTCAAGGCTTTATATGCAACCCCCATTTCTGTTTGTTCTTCAATAAACAGCTTCTAAAGACTAAAGCTGTCTGTGAGCTGTCAGTTAACAGCTAAAAAATTTGCCAGAACTGTTGTTGCCCTCCTTGGAGAGAGCTTGGTGCTTGTGAATGCTCAGAGAGATCTTGGATGAGATTATTAACTACCTTGCAATCAGTTTTCCTTCAGTGTTAATTGTGCTGCTAAATCCTAGGATATTGTGTTAAAAATAATTCCCAAGTCAGTGTCTCATCACAGACACATTTTTGTGCTTAAAAGAACTGATGTTTGAATTGTGGGTCCAGTCTGCCTATAAAACATTCCAGTTTTGTCATGAAGCCTTTACAACACAACAGAAGGTCCTTAGTGCCTCTAGGTAATTTAAAAAAACAACAATTCAGGTTGTAGTTGATTTTAAAAATGGAAAAACAGTCTTGTTCTTCCCCCACAGGTGTGCACACATAGCTCTACCTGTGATGTTTGGTACTTGCATTAAGTATTAGCCCTCTTTGCACCCATACTGTGCAAGCAGCTTGAAAATTATGGAGTAAAAGTGTAAAAGGGACTTGTAAATAAGCAACGCTCATGCATCCTGGACTTCAGCAAAATAATGGTGCTGATTGAATGAGCCATCAGCATTCCTGAGCTTGCACCAAGAGGTGCAGGGACAGAGCTGGGTTTTTTTTTTTTTTTGCATTTCAGGTGTTTACAAGTGTTCCTCCCTCAGGGAGTGGTGGGTTTGTTGAAGTAAATGCCAATGATCTCTTTATATCTCAATAAAATGGTGGTGCTGGGTTATAGGTAAGAACTTTCACCTGCAGAATTCCTAATTGCTTTTCTAAACCTCCCTAATTCCTTAATCCTGCAAATGCAAGTATATTGACAGAAAATTGTTGTAAGGAGGAAAGGAGGAGACTTAAAGGTTAAGGAAACAGAGAAGTGCTGTGAGTTCCCTGCTGTCCAGAGGAACGTCTGTGCAATCCTGCATGAAAGGCTGGCTCTGTGGTGTCAGAAATTGAGAGCTTTTCTCTTCTGTGGCACTCATCCAGGGCAGCTCTCAGAGTTTTTATTCTTGTCTGCAATTCTCACACCAGAAGTGAAGATAATAACACTTCTTATTGTGCCTCATCTGTTTGCAGAACAAGTTCTGTAGAGTGCAGGAGGTTTCTTCTAGGACCAGGTCTGTACTGCAAAGTTGTGCTGGTGTCACTGCTTCACAGCTGGGGCTGTGAAAAATTAATTCTCCCTCACAGAAATCATGTTGTTAAAGTTCTTTCTGGCAAGGATGTTGACCTCTGGTCTTTCCATCCTAGTTCTGCTGTGAAAATGAATGGTCATTTACAAACCATTAGTATTCTTTCAAATCAAAATATAATCACTTCTTGCTAATTTCAAAGCCCTTCCAGCAAATCTCATTAATTATCCCAGACAGGTGTTTTTCAACAAAAGCTCCTTCTTGCATTCTCCCTTCTTCTCCAGCCTCCTGCTTGAGCTAATGAAGCTTCAGTGATGTCTGTGGAACAATGGAGCAATTTCTGTAACTGCAGGTTAGAGAGAGCAAATAAGGGATGGTAATTGAGGAGGGGCTGGGGGAGCAAAGTTCCTCTGTCTGTGCAAAGAGATCTCTCATTACTGGTGATTAGAGAGGAAGCATTTACAGAGACAGAAAGAAAGTAGCTGTGCTGGGAAAAAAAATGTTTTTTGATAGTTTATTGACATGCAGATGCTGCTGCAGGAAAAGACCACAGACCTTGTTGGGCTGGCCTTTGCCTCCTCGAGTTAATGGAGGGCAGGTTTGTATCAGGAGAGGGGAACTGGCATCACCTCCACACTGCTCCTGTGGGATGTCACTTACTCAAAAAGCTCCCTGGCATGACTTGCAGCTGCACAAATGCTGTTTACCAACACTCTGTGCACAAATTGGATGCTTCTCTCTGGAATTAGACAGGGTTTCTTTTCTCTGTGGAGATGTGCTGTGGAGATGAAGCCCATGTGCTTCCCCAAATATTTGAATCATATTCATCATTACAGCAAGTCTTCCTTCATGGTTGTTGGAAACAGGTCCTGCCTGCTTGGCTTATGCCTAGACAATAGGAAAGAGGCATTTTTTTGGCAGGTATGGCAAATAAATTATACACAGGTGTTTTCTGGGCTGGTTGCACCCTACCTTGTCTAGTGGTTATGCATTTTCACAATTCATATTGGATTATGCCTAGAAGGTCCCTAGTCCCTGCCTCTTCCAAATACATATAGACATTTATATTCTGAACACTAAAAATCAGCAGATTCAAATACTCTTTTAAGCATATTTGAATTAGTCATCAGCTACTCTGAAACTTCAGAGCAGCTCCCAAGGTTTTCAGTATGAAAACCAGGCTCGGATGTGACCTCATCTCCAGGCATAAGTAGTTCTTTTTCTTTTTTATTTGGCAAAGCAAGAGCTCTTATTTCAGGAGGGAATATATGTATCTTCCCTGCAAAATCTAACAATGAATAAAATTCCTTTCAGCCAAGTGTAGATAATTCTGCCCACATGGAGGTCAGAGACCATGAAAGTACTGCAAAAAAAGGCTCACAAGGAAATGTTTCCTTTTCTTCCCTCTGGGAAAGGAAGGTGTAAAAACAGGCACCTTTATTTTATGAGAATGAATGGTCTGGCAGTTCCACTTCTCCTGATGAGCAACTGGAGAGAACCACAGCTGAAGACTGGTGCCTTGGTCACGTTGTGGCTTTGTCATTTTTGAACAGAGTAGTGGGGTTTGTAAGTTAGAGGAGGAGTTCTTGCTGATGTAACCTCTCCAGATCTCAGTTGCATGTAACATGCTCTGGAAAAGACCTGAAGCTGGAGAGAGCTGAGGGATGTGCACTCACCACACCCTCAGGGGTCTGTCAGGAACCTGCTCACCAGAGGCAAGAGAAACTCAGCTCTTTCAGGAGCTGGTTTTTCTGTGATGTGTCTATCTGCCTCCTCAGGCAAACCCAGAGATGTTTTGCTTCCAGCTGGATTTTATCATTTCCCACAACACCTTGTTGACCACAAAACATTCAGCAAGCTTCCTATAAAAATACTTTATTGAGGTTTTGAGGAGGGAGCAGACACAGAGAAAGGTACGAGCAGGCTCAACATTCATCCTGTCAATTCACAGCACGAAAACTTCGAGGGGTGTATTTTAACCCATCTATAACAGACTGGCAGGACATGTCACAAGCCTGAAATATCACATACACGAGACAAGGCATCATTTAAAACCTGACTTCAGATGACAATACTGATCTACTTGACAAATATCACTGGGATACAGTTGGATGGCATTTTCTTTTACTGATAGCAGCAGCCAAAAAGCAGTTTGCTTGCAGCAGCAAAATGTAATTGGCAATCACAATATCATAAGCTTTTGGGTACTACTTTACAACACTTGGGTTTCTATTTGTAAATGTAGTTTTCAGGCTTAGATCTTGAGCTTCCCTGTGCAATACTGTTAAATATGAGCGCTTGCCATGGCAACTAACTACTTATTTGTGTTACTACATCACTGAGCAGTGCCAGCAGTGGAATTAATCTGCTTTTTGGTCATACTCTGTGCCCAAAGAGGTTACAGAACAAATGGGCAACTGTGATGAAGCATGAGATGGGGAGAAGAGATAAAATGCCCAGGATTTCATGCTAAGACCAAAGCTAAAGCCCTGGTCTCTTGAATCTGGTGCTTTATCTGTGCAATTAGTTGACAGCTCTAAAAAATAATTAAAATTAAACAATAAAAGAACTGATGCTCATGTTGACTGAATCAGCTCGACCCAGGCCTCCAATGAAGGGAGGTATTGTAAAAGAAAGAATGCAAGAGTTCTGAAACTCGAAAAATTTAAGAGGTCTGAAAGGAACATCAAAAAAAGAAACATAAAAAAAACAACACAAGATTTGCTTCTCTCTGAGCTTGTCCTTCCCTAACACAGTGCCAGAAGAGTGTCTTTAAGATCCTGCAGAAGAGATTTGAAAATGTCTTTGTGTTGTCAGGATGGAGTAGGTGGAGAAGCTGGTGCTGTGCTGGCACCTTTCACAAAGGAACCCTTTTCTGGGGCCCTTCCAGGGCTCATTCCCATTCCTGCTGCGTGGCTCTGGGCAGGAGGGAAGCATTCCCACGGGAGCCCTGGGCAGGTGTGGCAGGACCCAGAGGAAATCAGAGCAGTTTTGAAGCAGGGAAGGATCAGGCAAAGCCAGCAGCACACTTCAAGATGCTCAATGCCTCAGAGTCTGGCTGTGAACTCCTCAGGGCAGAGATCTGTCCCTTCTTGGGGTGTGGAAGGGACATCTATTGCACCCTATGAAACAGGGATCTGGATTATGGCTGCAGATGCTGTAGCAAAAATGATAAATGAGATGTTTTCCTTCTGAGGTCTGTTCTTTTCTTTCTGTATCATCATCCACACGTAATAAGTGTGAGGAAAAAACATGTATGATCTTTCCCATGTATGGGAAAGACCAGCTCTGCCAACAGCGAAGCTGTAGTTTAGCACAGCAGTTTAAAGCCAGATATTTATCTTTGTTAGCTTTTATTTTTCAGTTTATTGGAGCAAAACGCTGGTGCTGCTCAGGCTGACTAGGTGGCAGCAGAGCTCTTTCGTGGCACCTGCAAGTGGCGGGCTCAGATTTCACTACCTGTGGTTAATGTCAATAAACCCTTTTATCCTTCTATGCGGTGGGATTTCGTTGTTGATGAACTAAAACAAGTTAATAGTGGGCTCTCTTCTGCCTTCCTCACCTGCCCCACACCACTGCTCCTGGGTTCTTCCAAGGAAACAAGCTGCAGTCCCACACCAGTCCTGCAGAAATAAACCAAGGCTTTTCTCATCCTCACACTGGGCTGGCTTCACTTTCAGTAGTTCTGAAGGGCATTGTGAGGCTGAGCCTTCAGCTTCTTGGGGCAAAGGAGTTTAATAAAAGCCCTTCTGAAGCTGGAGTGGCAGAGAGGGTACAGGACAGGGTTGACAGCCGAGTTGACCCACAGCAGCCAAAAAGAAGTCTCATACCAGAACTCAGAGATGCACTGGCCGTGGCAGCCAGCACGGATGATCATCAGGAGAGTGTAGGGTGCCCAGCAAATCCCAAAAATGCCCACGATGATTGCCAGTGATTTGGCCACTTTCTTGTCTCTGGAGAGCCTGAAGCGTTGAGTGGTGCTCTGGGACATGACCTTCATCCGTTTCTCAGAGCACAGAGTGGAGGCTGAATTTTTACTCCTCTTTTTGTTGCAACACTTGGGTTCCCTGGAGCTCTCCGAGCTTGTTGCCAGCAGGTCTTTGGCATCCAGGCTCGAAGGGGAGGCTGCTGCTTGAGCTTTGCTCTTAGAGAGGTCGAGGGTTTCAGCTGACTCCTTCTGCTCCCACTTACAGCACTTCAAAGAGAGCTTTGCTTCTGGGCTCCTTTCCATCTCTTCAGCGAAGGACTGGCTGTGCACTTCGTGGAGAACATCCAGGCGCATTTTGGTGCGCCTCTGTATGTTCAGGTAAATGCTTAGGTTGAAGAACATCACGCTGATGAAAGGGGTGAAAAACTCCAGCGTGGAGGCTGTCATGAGGAAATACCAGTTGTAGAAGAACTCGGCGTAGCATTTCCCACTGGGGATGATGCTCTGGCCTGATATGTACTCCCAGCTGATAATGGCAGGTCCGTAGAGCAGGAATGCCAACACCCACACCAGCACCATCTTCAGCACTGCCTGCCTGGTGTTGCCTTGCTGGGCTCTGTAGGCGACCTGCAAGAGAGGAGCCTTTCCTCACACACAGTCCCACATCCCAGCTGGCTGAGGCTCCTCACAAATGGGCTATCAGCATTCCTGGTAAAGTTGCTAGGCAATATCCCAGCAGTCCAACAAATTGATGTGCCATAGGCAACAGGAGCAATTGCTAGATAAATCACACTCTTACAGGGAAGATTTAGAACATTTATTTTTTGGCTACAAAATATGGTGTCTGGTTTGGAGCCTGGCAGTTTTCTGAATCCACCACTCGCTTGAGCTGTCCCCAGCTACTCCCTGCAAGTCCCAAGGTGAGGGACTTGACAAACTGCTGGACTAAATCCGTGCTGTGTTTGTACAGGGAACGAGCAAACAGCAGCGGATCAGATCTGTCTGTGAACTGCTCGTTACCTCCTGCAAAAGGTCGAGCATTTTGCTCTCCCACACACCCAGAGACCTCCCCACACTCCCTGCCAAAGCCGGCAGTGCAATCTACTGCCGTGGTGGCCAGGGAGAAGCTGCGAGTCTGACTGCAATCCATTTGTTTGTCCTGGAGATAATGAGCTCTTTCAACTTAGTTAAAAGTCTGCTTACCTGGCTGGCTTGCTTGTACACTACTACCCTGTCACCTGGGAACATCTGCATAACGGGGTCTGAGCCTTAAGTGATTTAATTATGCCAGGAATACTAATCTGAAACCACAGCTGAATTATGTATTTGTGGATGATTATTGATTTCCAGGCTGAAAGAGTCATAATTTCTGGAGGATTCAAAGAACTTTTAATTATTGCAGAGAATTCGGAGAATAAAGCAGGAGGAGAGTTGTGTCCCTCTCAGCTGCCATGACAGGACTCACCGCTCTTGTCACCGAGAGGAATCTGTCGTAGCTAATTAGCACGATGTTGAAGACCGACGAGGTGCACAGCAAGTAATCAACCACCAGCCAGAGTTTGCAGAGGCTTCTCCCGAAGATCCATCTCCCGGTCAGCACATAGGGCACGTACAGAGGGATGCAGAAGGCACCTGCAAGCGGAGGGGTCCGTTCCCGGTGAGACTCGGGCTGTGCACGGTGCCTGCCCCGGGGGACCCGCGGGTCCTGCCGTCTGCGCGCCCGGACAGGGAGCGGCCGGGGGACAGCGGGAGGNCCTGAATCCGCCCAAGCATCTCTGCATCCCGCTGGAGCATCCCTGAGTATCTGCACATTCTCACGTACCCTCTCATCCCGGCAGCATCCTTGTGTTACCCCAGAACATCCCTTCATTCCTTCAGAGCATCCTTGAGAATCCACACGTTCCCCTCTCAACCTGGTAGGATCGTTGCATTGCCCCAGAGCATCCCTGAATCCCTCCAGGGCATCCTCTCCCATTCCCCTTTCCTTCTCAACCCTGGAGCATCTCTGCATTACCTCAAAGTATCCTTACCACCCCCTAGAACATCTCTACATTCCTCTTTTCCCTCTCATCTCAGAAGCATCCTTGTATCCTCCCAGAGCATCCTTGCATGCTGCACAGCAACATTCCTGTATCTCTCCAAAACGTGAGTTTATTTTCATTATCCACCATGGGTTTATTGCTCCTACCGTGAGGTCTGTGCCTTAATGAACAGAAGTGAAGTCAGAACTTCATTTGCCTTTTAATGAATCAGCCAGGACTGTTCCACCTGGGCAGGTGGAGCATAGAGGGTGATGATCTTGCCTCTGCTCCTCATGGGCAGCAGGAGGAAGAGGTAAAGCTGACAGTGCAGGCAATTCTGGATCTGCAAATCAAGGAGTCCTTGGGACTCACAGCCCCAGCTCCAGGGAGGTGATTAATGCTCCCTTCTTCCACCACTTGTTCACTCTTCATAGCTAAAGAGGATAACTTTTGTCTGAGGACTTGTTTCAGCTGATGAATCTGCAGGATGAAGTTACCCACCACTGCACAACCCCGGTGCACGGTGCCTGCTCCAGGTCGCAGGACAGGAAACATCCTCACAGGTATTGCCACAGGGACAAGATCAACTCTGCTATCATCACTTCTGAGAACAGCACGGGGATGTGCAGAGCAGCAGCAGCAAAACACAGCAGGGCACTGGCTGGAGACCCTGAACAAGCACCCTTCTGTCTGGGGAATTCTGAGAAGTTGTGAGGAACAGAGAGAACATAAACAAAGCAAGAAA
Organism: Drymodes brunneopygia; assembly: GCA_013400955.1. Taxonomy (NCBI): domain Eukaryota; kingdom Metazoa; phylum Chordata; class Aves; order Passeriformes; family Petroicidae; genus Drymodes; species Drymodes brunneopygia. The sequence goes on from VZTZ01012261.1 coordinate 237,302, forward strand.
ATTGTGCAAACCCAGAAATAAGCCCGCAGTTAATGCCCAGGGGGTTTGCCACCTTCTGATTGCTCCAAAAGCTATTTTCACCTCAGGAACTACTACAGCCTCACAGAATTCCTCTTCAAATGCACTGCCACAGCCGCTGCCCTGCTATCGGCGGCTGAAGCTGCTGGGAGGGGGCCGAGAGGGCTCTCTGGAACCGCGGTGAAACATTTGCAGCCGGCAGAGCCGGGCAGTGCCAACACCTCTCAGCACTCCCGCAGGGGTGGCCTTTGTGGCACGCACAGAAGAGTGGCCTCAGCAAGAAGTAGCCTCATGCTGTCCCTTACCGTGCCCAGCCCCGGGACAAGGTGCTGGCTCTGTGTTCAGAGCCGGGCTTGCTTTCCCAGCTGTGTGCACAGCGAGCCGGCAGCCGGGCAAGCCTGCAGCTGCCTGGCACGTGTGTCCCCTTCCTCGGGGAGACAAGTGTCCCCAAGCGGCTCCGCTGCTGCCGCAGCCCGACAGAGGATGTCACTGTGCGCCCGTGGAGCTGCGGGTGGCAGCGCTGAGGATGCGGCGTGCGGGAAACTCCTGGGCAGTGGGAAAACGGCTTCGAGGGACTCGGTGCGTGGCTTCAGCGCTGCTCTGAGGATGATCAGAGTTAGCCACACTCCTGGCTGGGCCGGGATTTCACCGCAGCCCAGCTGGGCAGCCGCAGCACGGCTGCAGTGGAGAGGACATGGATTTTATGCCGATCACCACAGATGAGATGGAGAAACAGCTTGCGCTTTTGGTTTTTTTTTTTTTCTTCTTTTTTTACGCCCGTGATTTTTAATGAACCCACGAACCACTTTTACTGTGCGGCTGTTTGTGATCTGGTGCTATTTGTAATCTCCAGTTACTCAGTCAAGCGTTAGCACTCACTGAAATGTTTACGAATTCCAAATGATGGGGTGTGTGCTGTGCAGCTCCTTTCCCTAGCAGCAGTTTGCTGTTTATTAGCTGACATCCATTATTCAGAGTTTTCACCATCCGGATAGAAAGCAACCCCCCTACTTTGTACCTAAGATAATTTGCAAAGTGATAAAATACAATGTGGACAAATCACAGTCATTGTTTACCCAGAGTAAATTGCCGGGATTGTTAGATAAATAAGAGGTGTTAGAGCTCAGATTACAGGTTTCCTTGTCCTGATGTTTCTCTCTTGCTTCAGCAGACAGGACAAGTGTATTTCTAATATATTTCTGGAAATGTGCCATCTTGGGAATAAAGAAAACCACAGAAGCTGCAGTTAAAGCAGATCACACACAGACATACAGCAGATGGTCTGACAGCTCACGTTTGGACCTGGCTCACACAGTACCTGTGCTGTGTGTGGATATCCCATAGGCTCTAAAGGGCTTACCCATGTTCCTACAGGGTGTTCTGATCACCCTGATCAGGCCATGGGGTCCTCTCCTGGGCAGGGAGATCTCCTGAGCACTGCTCAGTCCTTGTGGATCTGTACAGTGGAACCTTCCCAGAGGTCAGAGCTGCAGCTCAGCCCCCAGCTCTCCTCAGCCTGGTTTCTGTTTATTCTGAGTTGTGCCTGAGAAGCAGGAGCTGGGGGTGACAGATCACAGAATGGTTCAGGCTGGAAGGAACTTTTTGAGGTTTTCTAGGCCACCTCCTCTGCTGAAGCAGGGTCAGACACAGCAGGCTGGCCAGGGCTTTGTCTGGTTGGGGTTTGAATATCTCCAGGAATGAAGACTCCATAACCCCTCCAGACAACTGTTCCAGCTGCCCTCCAGACTGCCCTCACAGTCAAAAACTCTTCTCTTGTCTGCACCATCTTGCCCACAGACAGCTCTCTATAAACCTGGAACTAGGAGGATATGCACAAGTTGTAGTTTTTCCATTGCTCACTTCTGACCCATGGAGCCAGTTTGTCTCTGAAACAAACTTTAAAGAAAGAGATGATTAAAAAACCTCTTTGTGTTCACGTCTTTACTGACGAGGGTTGAAAGTGCTCTGGCATTCACACAAGTATCTGTCACTGTGAACCCTGTTCCTTTGTTTTATTTCCTTTTCTTCTGCCTTTCATTGTGGGACATGTTTATTCTGCTTGGAAAATTCCCTTTTCTGAGATCCCCTCACAAGTTACCAGCACACATGGGTGAAGAGAAGGGCAGTGTGGCTGAGAAAAGAGATCCCAGAGTGGTTGAGGGCAAAATCTTCAAGGAGCCCCTGAGCTCCTGCTTTTCCAGACCCCCAAGATACAGCACAAACCCTCAGTATAAATATTTCACATGTAGCACCAATGAGTAGGACACAGAAAAGGCCAGGGGAGCATTTCTCATGCGGGAGATGCCTTTGCAGTGAAACATTACTATTTGATATATATTTCTCTTAAAAACAAATTCAACAACAACAACTTGTCTGTCAAAATTTGGGGAGCTATTAGGACTGAAAATCAGCACAGCAATCCAAACCTGGCTGGGACACGAGGAAATCAGTCTCTGGATGTGCTCAGCCAGGTGCCAAAACAGCTTCTGCTGGTGGCAGAAGGTCCCTTCCTTACCACATTGCACGGGATATAATTGAGAGAGTTTGATGTTGAACAAAGACAGTGATGACTGGAATAATCCTTGAAAGTGCTAAGAAATAACCTGTGAACCAGCTTTCAAAATGTGAGAGGAGCTAACATCTCCATTCCTGAAGCAGGTGCTGAGAGCTGCAAATGGCCACAAAGTCACCATGTCCCTGAGAAGGATCACAAATTCTGGAGAGGAATTGTTCCCATCTGGGCACAGTGTGTGTCCACCTGTATTCAAAACATGTCCTGTACCTTTTCACTTTTTTCTTTTCTTTCCTTCCTTCTTTCCTCTCCTTCCTTTGTTCTTCCTCTCCATTCCCAGCTGTAACATGCAAATCCAGATTCCCGAAGTGTTCACAAGTACAGGGAGACTTCTCACAGTTGGACCTGTCTCGAACTACCATGACTGCTTTTGGCTTCTTGGGAACGAGCTCCTTAAAATTACAAATCACTTTGTCACCAGAGAAAGTCACATTCCTATCCTTGTTCAATCCAACAGCACTTTAGTGAGCAGGGGAATGCTGAGTTTAACGACTCTGGGGGAGGAAAACACCGCAGAGCAGGATGAGTAATGCCATTAGTAATGAAGTAACTGTCTGATCAGAGTTAACACCTGATTCTTGTCAGGGCCAATTCAGGATTGTATTTTAAAATGAAAATTTCAGAACACAGTGGGGAATGAAACCAGAAGTCATCCTACATCTGTCAGCTTGGACTGAGCTGGCAGCTGCTGTTCGGACCGATGGATGTTTTCAGAGAGAGACAGCAGGGTCTGAATATCAAGATGTGAAACCCGTGTGCAGCTGCTACCAGCCATGCTGGAAGCATATTGCCACATGGAGGAGTGAATGTTAAAGCTCTGTTGAAAAAGTATCCTTTAAATTTGGTACTTCATCAGGGGATGGTTTAAGATGGGCTTTGTTTCTGATGCTCTTAATGGCAGCGAGCGGTGTGGGTCAGGAGTGACAAAAGGAGATTTGGGAAGGACTAAAACATTTCTAATCAAAGCCACTGCTGTTCCCAGGCAGAAGGAAAACAGAGCAGCTGTAGAGAAATGAGCTGGGTTTCTCTGGGCTGTGGGGCAAGCTGTGGCACAGTGGGCTCCTCTGCATTCCATCAGACTTCATAAAGCTTCAGGTCACCAAGCAATTAGAGGGGCAGAGTTTCCACTTGTGGAGTCCATGGATTTCTCCAGAGCTACCACCAGGTTCTCATGTGAGGAGACCTACAAATGTCAGCTCCCTTGCTTCCTGCAGGAACTCATTGGTAACCTCATGTAATATTTAACAGATTTCCTGGGCTAATTAAGTATATTACTTTATATAGTAACTAACATATCTCTAATATGTATCAAAATTTAATTCAGTTTAATTCATTATCGCTGCTCAACGTGGGCCCAATTCTCTCTCCCCTTACTAAGATGCAAATCCATTATTTCTTTTTGTGCATCAGGGAGGATGATGGAGCCCTGGGTTTGCCAGATCCCTTCCAAACACAAACATAGACAACTTTGCTCTTGTCTCTGCCCAACTTGACTGAACCCAAAGAGCTTCTTCTGAGCCATGCCAGGGCAGTTGAGAGCAGCAGCTGTCCCCAGAAGCTCCCATCAGGTGTCTTAAAAGCTGGAGGGTCCTTCAGGCACAGTATATGTGGGATTTTTCTGCAAGCCAAAGACTGTATTTCCTGTATGACACTTCTTTCCCAAGGATATGTGGTTGTATGAGCAACATGGAATAGAGGGAAACACATTTCTCTGGAGAGCAGAGGGCAAACAAAATCTCTGTGTATGAAATTAGGAGAATCAGCAGTCTAGCTGATTTTATCTTGTTTATTTGGCTATTTGGCTTCTGTGAAGCCCCTGATAATGAAACCTGGTGTCCCCAGGTGCTGGGCAGTGTCCAGCCAAGAGGGGCAGAAGATGGTTGTTATTCTGTCCCTCTCCAGTGGCTCCTGTGAAATGATGCAGCAGCATCTGCCCTTTGGGCAGCACTCCTTCACCAAGGCATCATCTCTGTTATCCTTCTGGAGGTGCTGCATTTCAGGCAGAAATTTCAAGTGTTTCTGTCTCTAAAAGCCCTTTCAAGGTTTAAGATCCAGCACTTCAGCATCAGTAATCAAGTGCATTTTCTCCTGAGCATTTAATAGGGTAACACATTCCCCTGTTCTTCCAGCCCTTATCAGCTCTGCCAAGGTCCCTGTCTCACCCCTGTCAGCCACTGTGATCATTCTCCCTTTTGGAAGGGGCTGGATTCTGTTCAGCTCCCTGGTTATGGATTTGCTGCCAGAGGGATGCTGCTCTCCCTGCCCGTTCCCTTCCAAAGCCTGACCTGCAGTCTCCAGATCACTCTCATTTACAAGGACCTTCATCTGTACAAGGATTTTCTGACTCCTGGCTTTTCTCATAAAAATCCTTGTCTCAACCCCATCTCTGTCTGCTTGAGACAATGCCAAGCCTGCCCTCAGATCTGTGTAACAAAGGCAGATGGAAAATGTATTTCCTAGTGAGCCGTGATGTGCCTAATGTATTCCCTTCTATTAACGATTGCTCTGGGTCCTGATCTCCCATTCATCATCTTTTCATTCTTTTGATGTTCATTATGAGGCAGCAGAGACTAACAGAGAGGATGTCAGGCATCCAGCTACAAAGGCATGGGGAAGAGGAGTGAAAAGGGACACAGTGACAGGAGGAAGGTGAAGCATTCAGGGAGCACCAGGCAGAGCTGACGATGCTCAGGATGTTTTTGCCTGAGCTGTTATCCACAGTCTTCCTCTTCCGAGCCCAAATCCATGTTCCTGAAGCTGGTTTGACCTCTCTTTGACAAGTCACTTGGAATCAGATTTGTGCAAAGATAGCACAGAGCAAAGGAAACAGGGCCCTCCTGGGTCTGGAGAGCTGAGACCTCCAGCAGGTCTCTTTATTGGTCAGGCTTGCAGCAAACAGGGTTTTAGCAAATAAATCCATCTCATCAGCCACCCTGGGCTTTGCTGAGGCTTCTGGCCCAGAGAGAGGGAGTTTGCTATGGCTATAAGTAACTTTCTTTCTCTGACTGTGATGATGAGATGGCTCTTCTTGTGAAACCACTCAGGTAAGCTGTTTTGGGGGACTCCAAATGCTACAGAGCTGCCACTGGATGTCACAGCTGCTGTGACCTGATTTCAGACCATCCTGGAACAAAAAAAGGGAAAAAGAGGAACTGAAAGTCCTTCCCTCTCCAATGAGCAATCATGTCCTGCTGGTTCTGACCTCTGCCTAACCAGAGTGCTGCCGTGCTGGAGGAAGAGGTTGAGGACAAGGAACATTAATCACTTTCAGTGTAATTTAAGTGACTGAATTGCAGAGGAGCTGTAGCAAAACAAGATGTGCAGGAGTTGGGTCGTCCTTCTGAAGGGTGTTTGCTGTCACCCCCCTGGCAGTTCTCTGCTCAGCACAGCAGGATCGGATCATGGTCAGACCCAGCACCTCCAGGGCATGATGGTCAATCAGTGATTTTCCTGCATGCTGTAGTGCCAGAGAGAAGAGCAAGAATTTGGGGGATGCAGAAGCCAGATCTCCTTTTAGGCTGCATAACAACTGTACCTGCTTATCTCAAAACCAGTGGCCACAGAAACTTTTCTTACCTTTAACTTCACTCATATCTCCTCCCTGTGGAGGCTGAGAAACATCGCTCTAGCAGGGCAGGGGAAGCAGGAAATCATTCCCACCTGTCTCTTCCCTTTTTTTTCACAGGGCCTACAAGATGCTGTGAAGCTTGAAAATGAATGTCAACCACACAAAAATCCCTGTCTTAAAATTTTTGCAGGCGGTATTATCTGATGAAGGTTGGGTTGATGCTTGGCAGGTGGAGGATTCTGCAGTAATTTGCTTGGAAAAAAAGAGAAGAGCAGCAAAAATAGGAATGAGATGCAGACCTGAGCATGGAGTGAGGATGCCAAGGGTTCCAGTGGTTATACAGCTCCCCTGGAACCCAGGGGATCACTGGTCACTACAAAGAGGGAATTTTTCTACTTTCCAACCAGATGTTGAAGGAGACAAAAAGCAACGATGCCCTGTGAGCAGAGAGGTTCTCTCTGGAGCTGGAGCTGCTGCTGGAGCTGTGGCTGGAAAAGCAGAGCCAGAGCAACTGGGAATAGAGGAGGGGACCAAACCAGAGCCAGGTGCCATCAGCATCTTCCTGGTGGCTAAAAGTTTTGACAGTAAGTGAGGAACTGGGGTATTCACCTTCCCCACAGGGACTCAGATCCCACCACACTGCCACCCCCTCCCACGGTGCAATTTCTCATTTAATCTCTCCTAGTTTTGCTCTGCTTTAACTCTGTGAGTGAGGTGCTTTGCAGGAAAGGCTCTGCCTGTCACTTCAGGTGCTGTTTCCCTTTCTCCTCGCTTTCTGCTGTCCCTCAGTGCTGTCTGACAGCATGACATGGTTCATTAAAAAAGGGAGGGATCAGGTGCAAGATGAATTTTCCAAATAATTTTGCAAACGACCCTGTGTAGCGGCACAGAACAGCTTTCTGAAACAGAGTTAATAATTCCAGTTGTTAATAATGCACCAGTCACAGCTGATGCTGTTCCCAGCACCCACGGCCGGGCTGTGCAGATCCCACTTGTTTGCAGGCAGCTTGGGAAGGAGACAGAAGGGGTTCTGAATAATATTTCACATGACACTTGGCATTTAAGAATATTATGGTTTTGTTTTAAAGCATTTCACCATTTCTATGCAATCCTGCCAGAGATTGCATGTATGAAAATGTGCTTATTTGTTTCTGTAGGTGAACTTTATTCATGTGATCTCCTCAGCCTGTCACAGCCCTTTTTGGAGCATTGGGACACACCACGGACTTCCCCAAATTAATTGTGCAAAGTGCACAGTGTTTTGAAAACAGTTCCTAAATAGAAACTCGCTATTGAGCAAGAAAGGTAAGTGATTGGGTAAGCACATGAGTTTCTATTTACAGCAGCTGGATTTCAAAAGGTGTTAGCAAGTTACAAGCCCTCTTGATAACAAGCAGGAAATATTCCATAATATTCCTTTAATTCAATTAACATGATCAAGTTGGGGTTTTTTAATGACACTACTTTTAGCAGCTCAGACCACCTGAAGTGCACCTCCTGCTCGCTGCCCTGGCCAGCAGGGCTGCAGAAATGCGGCCTGAAGGGATGATCAGGGCTCATGGAGCTTCAGGGATGTGCTTCAAGGAGCCTTTTTTATCACTGCTCATCATCTTCAGAGCTCTGCTCGCTGTGCCAGGCTCTCGGCAAGTGTGGAACAGTGGAGAAAACCGTGCGGGGACAAGGAAGAGGGAAGATTGTGCCTATAATTGCTCGCCTGTAATTATCTGCCATTGTGCATTCTGTCCCTGCTTCTCATTAGCATAGAACCGGGAGAGTGTTTAATTGCAACGCGGCTCTGTCCGCGGCATTTTCTGCAAGCAGAGCAGAGCAGATCAAATCAACCTTGTGGGGCTGAGGGAGCGAGGAACTGCTCTGGGGCAGCTGCTGGAGATCAGGAGGGGCAGCAGGGCACAGCTGCTGGGGATGGAGGGGCAGAACACAAATCGCAGGGTGCCGGGCACAGCCTCAGCTCACACACTGGAATCGCTGCTCTGCACTCATCACTTGGTGGTGGCAGAGTCCCGCATCCCAGCGAGGATCCCAACGCCTTTTGCAATGCGAGGTTGATTTTCCAAAGCACCCACGGCTGGCTGAGGGGACAGGGAGCTGCAGGAAGCTGGATTTGGGATGGCACACTCCTTGTCACCGTGTCCTGTGCGCGGTCATTGCACAGAGGCACTGAAATTCAGTCCTGGGGTTGCACAACGGCAGCGGCTGCGCGGAGAGGAGAGGAAGGAACAGAGCTGTGCTCTTGTGAGCTGTGTGGGGAGAAGCGAGGCTGAAGAACGCACTGAAATCAAGTCACGACTTGCAGCAAAGAGGCTCTGTAGCAGTGAAATGTACCTGGCCACAGACTCGCTTTGTTGATGCCCATGATGGGGAACGATGTGAGTTTGAGCTGCTCTGTGTGGAGCAGCCAGAAGTGGAGGGAGGGCTGCCCACGCTTTACCTGTGGTCTGGCCTCCAGCACAGTGAGAGATGTTAAAGCTGTCCCTTCCTCAGTCCCTGCTCCTGTCACCCGGGCTGGAAGCTCAGTTCAGGCCCAGTTCACCCAGGGACAGAGCAGTGGCAGCCCCTGAGGTGCGGTTTGTCCCTGTGCACAGGCTGCAGGTGAGAGTGGTGCTGAGCTAGCTCCGTGCTCTGGGCACACTCCCGGGTACCAGGGAACCTCAGAGAGCTCTCTGGCAGCACCTTTGTGCCACGAAGTGAGGAGTGGGGTTTCAAACCAATGCTCTCTGCTCCCAGCTGCCCTCTTCCCTGCAGGAAAAGGAGTTTTTCTATGGCCTGGCTGGATCGGTGCTCACTGAGCTGATCTGACCAGTGAGGGTGATAAAAGTAACACTCTTTGGCATGTTAGCCTGAACATCCAAGTCACCACGCAGCTCTGCAGCCACCTCATCTCCTGCTCCCACTCCCACAGCCTCTGTGCTGGTGCCCTGAAATGCTGCCACCAGCATTAGCCATAACAGCAGACTTAATTAAAGGGTGGCAGCCCAGCATCCAAGAGGCAGAGCTGAGCTGGCTGCACTGCTTTCAAAGGGGTATTAAAAAAAAAACCACAGTGGGAAGTAGCAGGGCAAGCGTTGTCACACTGGTGCTTCTGTCAAACACCTGTTTTCCATCCCCGGGGAAGAAGAGCTGAGCTCTGTGCTCCCTGACCCTGTGGCTGACCCCACTCCCAGGATGCTCACAGGGACCCTTCCCAGTGTGGTGCTGAGTCACATCTCCATCCTGCCCTGCTGCAGAGGGAGAAGGAAAAGTGGGATTCCCCTCCATTTCTTCAGGCTGGGGTGGAGCTCAGGACTTTATTCCCTTCTGTGACAAAATGAGATGACACAATATATTTCCACAGTTATCAGAGATCTCAACATGTCCCCAGGGACCTCAGCAGGAGAGAGGGACGTTGAGCACCTGAGCTGTGTCCCAGCCCTGCTATGGAGTTCTCATGGCATCTGCCCCTCCCTCTGATGGTCTCAGTGCAACCTTGATGCTGGAGGAACCCCATGGATGAACCATGGCAATCCCTCCTCGGAGGAAAAAAGCACTTTTGCATCTGGAACCAAGTGCCAGCAGCTGCACAAAAGCACGACAAGGACAGAGCCACTGTGGGAGGAGAAAGGTGAAGCCCTCGGGTACCACTCTGCAGCAGGCAGCTCCCTGTGGCACGTGCTTGTCAGCTCGAGGCAGATAACAGACAATACCCTGGCTATTGGAATGCATTCAGCACCGTGCAGTGCCTGGTTAAAGAACAACTATTCCAACAATAAAAGAAAAGACTAGCGAAAAAGAAATCAGCCTTTAGCTTCTGAGTCCTTGCTTTGCTTCACCCTCTGGATTGGGTCTGCTCTGTGTGCAGCATAATTATTAAGCAAGTTCTGATGGAAGAATTTTATTTACTTGGCCTCAAAAAGGAAGAAAGGAATCCGTAATAGCAGATTAGATCAAAAAACCCATAATTTATTTTTCAATAAGCGCTTTAGATGTAAGATCAATGGCTCGAGGCTGATTGATAGGAGCTGTTTGCAAAGGCCTTAGGTCTAATTGTACCCAGGCAATCACACAGACTTTTTCTTTGACCAGTACTAGACACGATCTCTCTTGTACAGATGGGGGAGGGACCAGAAAATAGCAATAGTTTGCCCTGGAGAGTTGCTCAGCAACTGCCCCATATTATTTTTGAGTTATCCTTGAGCACAGCCTCTTTTCTCTTTGATCTTCACATAATTTTTGTTGCTGCTACTTCTCAAAAAAGACAATATTTTAAAAGAATTGCATCTCCATTTGCCACAATATTTTTCCTTTTAAAAAATATTTTTCCCTCAAGCATAACCAAAGCCTGATAACATCAGGGAAAGCAGTGCACTGCTTTGCAGAGGAGAGGAAATTAAGGTCCATCTACTGTGCTAGAGCCTTGCATAGGGCACTGGGAAAGAGAGATTTAGCATCTTTTTCTGTGCATGGTCCACAGATGATATTCAGAGGCAAAATAACTGTGTTTAACTCTTGCCACCAAGCAGTAGCCACTCAGCTGGGTTTGGGCAGGTGAGGTGGTGTTGGAGCTCCCATTTTGGCAGCCTGAGATCAAGAAATGGCAGTGGGGAGATTTGTCAAGGGAGGAGAGTGCCAGGGCTGGGGTTTCTCACCAGGCTGTAACGCCAGACAGAGCTTGGCATGGAGAACATTCCTCTACAGTCCTGATTTGGAAGGAGCATCACATCTCATCCACCAGTTATGATGAGTCCTACTGATAAATGCCTTTATGTGACACAAAAAGTGATGAAACCCTGAGCTGCTCAGCCTGAACCAGAGCTGCCTCTGTGCTCTGGATGACACAGATCCCTGGTGGGGCCCAGTAGAAAGGAGCTTCTGATTATTGGGGTGCACATTACCCTTTTCTCTCTCTCATTCAGTTTCTGCTATTGCCACACACAGAGTTTTGCACTGCTTTGGTCTCTCCTGGGTACCACACACAGAAGAAAAGCAACGAGTAAAACACCAAGTCCCTGAAATGTATTAAAAAAACCCTTAAGAAACATAGAGAAGACAATGACCTGAGATTTTAAATGGCACTTGCAAATACAAGTCAGGAGCATCTTCTGTGAAATTGCTGCCAGTTACAGGGACTAAAGATGGAATGATTCCAGCACAGCCCCTGCTCAGGGAGAGCACACACCACTCCTGAGCCAGGTTACAGCCCAGCCAGAGGATGTTCTCAGAGGAACAACCAATTTCATCACTTCTCTGCCTCAGAGTAACCCTGTTAAGCAATCCCTCACCCAGACAGAGCACAGGGATTTCTCCTTGCACTCCTTCCCCCAAAACAGCTTGTTTGTTTTGCTGGTTTCAGGTCTGACCCCCTGAAGGATAGAAAAACAAAATCCTGAAACTTTGCATGCAAATTAACCCCTGAGGCAGCAGAAGGGAGCAAATTTCTACATCTAGTAAAAAAACTCAGCTGCAAAGGTCTAAAAATAGACTTTTCTTGCCTCGGGAATTCTAGCCTTGCCTTGTGAGTCGTGGTGCTGCAGATTATTGCATTCATAATTTAAATGTTGGATGGGTATAAAATTACTGGTGTGGGAGTTATTCATCTTCTGGTAAGTACATTTACATTAAATAGTGGCTGCACACACAAAAGATAGGAAAAGGTCCTTCCACTTCTGTTTGCCTGAAGCAGAGAGAGCATGTGCAGCCTCACAAGGCTGCCCTTGTGAACAGATAATGTTTTTTTCCTACTAAAAACCTGATTAAGTTCACTCTGGCTGAAAGGGCACTAGTGTCTCCTCCCTTGGCATAGGGCTGCTCCAAACTCATCCCCCTCCAGGCCAGAAGAACTCCCAGGGCTGATCTGAGCACTGCTGAGGATGGGTGATGCTTTTAAACTAAATAGGGATTGATTCAGTGTAGATATAAGGGAAAAAAATTACAGTGAGGATGGTAAAACACTAGAACAAGTTGTCCAGAGGGGTCATGGATGTTCCATCCCTGGAAGTGTTCAAGGTGAGGTTGGACATGGCTCTGAGCAACCTGGTATAGTTGAAGGTGTCCCTGTGCATTCAGGGGGAATGAACCAAAAAATCTGACACAAACTATCCTATAATTCTATGACTAATTTGAGGAAATGTGAGGCTCGTTGGTTCCTTCCTCACCCCAGTCCTTCCTGCCTCAGCCTTCACTCTTTCTGACTCCATGCTCCCACAGAAGGGCTGGTTTTCCTGGCCTGTGCAAAGCCACTGCTAAAAAACAAGGGCTGCATCTACAGAGCCATTTCTGGACCCTGCTTGAGCTGCATGTGAGGGGCTGCAGCAGCTCCAGCCTCACTGCACCTGCAGCAAACAGCCCTGGGCATCCCACAACAGCATGTCAAGGCTCCTGGGGCACTTGATTGCCTGACAACCTGGGGGTTTCAGTGATTTTCATTTTTTTTAAGTGATGCTTTTTTTAACTCAGAGAGTGTGAGCCTCCCAATGAATCACTTTGTGGTCAATTAGAAGTTTCCTGTCAGTTTGTGCCCTCTTGGACATTATTCCCAGCAGTATAAATGCCATGCTTGGAGCCAAAGCTGAGCTCTGTGAGCCAGGGAGAAACCCCAACTTGGTGTAAATGAGGAGAGAGGACCTGCAAAATCCCCTTCAGAATGGCAGGGCTGGAAAAACACAAGTGTGCTTTGCATCTGGAGCGGCCGCGCACAGGCAAAGCAGCTTCTTCTCCTTCCAGGTTCCCATTCCTGGTGACAGGAATCCATGGAAAACTGAGCTCTGTCAGCCAGGGAGAAACCCTCACTCGGTGTAAGAGAGGAGAGAAGACCTGCAAAATCCCCTTCAGAATGGCAGGGCTGGAGAAACACCAGCGTGCTTTGCATCCAGAGCGGCCGCGCACAGGTAAAGCAGCTTCTCCTCCTTCCAGGTTCCCATCCATGGAAATCCAGGAACCCATGGAAACGTGTCAGGGGCTGCAGGCAGGATGGTCCCTGGCTGCTGGGAAGGCTGAGCAGGCAGCCAGCTGGCAGGGCTCCCTCCTGCTGCCGTGGGGCCGGATGGCCGGGCCGGCGGGGCTGGGGAGCTCTGGCACATCCAGCCCAGCCGGGCAGACACCGGCACCAGCTCCCCTGCTCACAGCCTGGGGTTTCAGAGCAGGGCTCTGCTTTGGCTTCAGGACATGGGTTATTTTGCATGGAAATGGGGACAAGTGGGGATTTTTGCCATAAGGGTAAGCTGTAATTTCCACCAACCCGCCTTCATCGTTAGAGATGTCTAATTTGACATTTAGCTTAGTTACGGTAAAAAAGTCAGTTTTTTCAGACTGAGTCCACCTCACTCTTCTGATACCCAATATACAAGCAGAAACCAAAATGATTCATGGTACTTTAATACAGAATAAAACAAACCGCTTCCTCCACAACAGGGTCCTTTCTTTCCCTCTGGCGGCCATTCTTCCACCTCACCACTTGTTTTCTCGCATTTTCTGAAAGAGCTTCCTTGGACAAAAATAATGCTGATCATGTAAGACAACATTGTGAATATCAATGAAGGTTTTTCTTCTTTTCCTTCTGCTCCCAGTTCCTTCTCTGGGCTAAAAGTAAATAGAGTCAGCTGTAGCTGACACAGAAGCTGACGAGGGAGGCACATTAGTTTGTCTGCCTGTCGGGGGTTTCTTGTGTAGCAGCCTTCAGATCCAGAGCCAAACTTCCCAGCTCCATCTGGGACAGGATCTGGGACAGGATCTGATTTTTTTTTTCTTTTTGTTCATGCTCAAATATCTTTTTTACTTCATTGCCTTTTTTTTTTTTTTTTTTTTTTGTGGAATTTCACGATGAGACCGTTTTTATACTCATTTCTAAAACCAGACTGCAGATTAGTATAATTTATTTTGGGAAAGTTGAGGTGCTGATTTTTAAGCACAGAAAATACAGAGGCACCATAAAATTAGCCTGGATCTTGTTTTGATGCGTATGTGTGAATTTGTAGTTACTAATTAGTTCGTTCTAGTGGTTGCCTGGGGACAAGTGGACAGGACTTTGTTACATTAAGTACAGGAGACTATTCCAGCAAGTAATATAAATATTTACTGGATCAAAGGTTCTAATTTTACCAAGCTAGAGAAAATAACATGCTAAAACAATCTATAGGGTATCCGTAAACACAGCTGACAGTAGCTGGTTTTTTTTCTTCTTTTCTTTTTTTTTCTTTTTTAGGTGATGCTGGTTATCACAAGTCACAGGGTTAAAATCCAGGGATTTTTTGCAAAACTGCAGGGCTGAACTGTCCTGAGCCCATTCCTGGGTAGGTGCCTGAGCTCTCTGCTGCATTGTGAGGAGTTTGATGATCTTAAATCAGGGCAGCTGTCCTTGTGCTGTGAACTCTGCCAGCTGTGCTGGGGGGCACAGTGCAGAGGTACCATCAGGAACACTTGGAAAATACATGTGCATGCCACAGTGAACATTTCTCTGCTGTCCCTTCATCCACAAAGCCAGCAAAATAGAGAGGGAACTGGTGCTGCCTCAGGGAAAGGCTGTGCTACTGAAACAACAGTATTGAATTTAGTGAATAATGAAATTAAATTAACCAACACCAGTAACATCTAACCTGGGCAGCAGAAATCTGTCTGACCTGGCACAGGGGATATCTAAAAGGAAATATCTTTTCCACTGATGTCTGTGAGGAGCTTCCCTTCACTCTGCCTCGTGCACACCCACCCTGCTCAGCTGCTTCTCCCAGTGGGATCCTGGGGACAGAGGGAAGTTACCAAGGAAGCACTCAGACAGGTTAAATTTTACTCCCACGTCAATTCTGACCTTGCATCAATGAGTATAATTAACTTCTATTGACTTAAGTTTCCAGAAAGAAGCCTCACAGGAGCTGCTGAATTGATCTCCTGCCATCACAGAGGGAAATGTGGTCCCAAGAGTACAGGGGTCACTCACCTCGCTGCTGTACATGTAGCTAAACCCAGATGTGGGAATTAATTCTAAATAAGATGCTTTTGTGGCTAATTTTGACAAATGAACATCTATTAGTGTATAAAGCATCACTGACTGATGACAGATCAGCTGGCAGCAGTGGTGCACAGGCATGGGGAAAACAGAGTTTCTCCAGATCTGCTCCTGGAGCTCAGGCTGAAGCTCATGTGCACCAGCCCTCATTGGGAGGGGGTTCCTAAAAGTCAGGTCCCACAGCATCCCCCTAAGGAGCTTCCCGAATCCCATACAAGTGTGTGAAGGATTGAAGTTGTGTTAAATCTGACCTACCCCCATCTTCCCTGCCATGAATATGCAAAAAACCCACGGACTTCCATCCCAGGGAAGATGGGGTATGAAAGTGAGCCAGTTTGGCCCAAATATTTTTATCCTGAGCACATGCTCCTGCCCATCTCCACTCAGCTCCAGGAACAGGAATTTTCAGCACCAGAAGTCATACCTGGAACTGGAAGAATTCAGGATTCAGGAGGGGTACATCATGCATTCCAAAAACCTGAGGATACGGCACTTGAGGACAAGTTTTAATGCTGAACATGGAGGTGACTGTTGGATTTGATGATCTTAAATTCTTTTCCAACTTTAACACTCCTGTGATTCTGTGATTGTGTCTAGATTTCGTGAGAAAACATGTTTCTAATAAGCTTTCTGGCTTCCTGCAGAAAGCCCCTTGCACTGTCAGGTTTTTAAGCTTTCGCAATTTTGACCGCAGAGATTCTCGAAACTTTATTTTGTATTGAATGGAAGTGGCTCAGCCCCTGAATTGCCCTCAGCTGAATGGGTGCAGCTCCCAGGGGAATTATCACTGAAGCGGAGGATACAGGCTGTTGTGTCTTTTCCTTTCCATGCCATTACAAAGAACATGCTTATTCAGCCTTTTAACAGACTGGCTATTTCTACTTATTCAGCTTTTGCCATGTTCCTCATTATTTACAGATTCCTTTTCCTCTTGAATTGCTTTTCTTCAAGGTACTGGTTAAAATTCATGGGGTTTCAGCATTGCCACATTTTTCATTGTAGCCTTATCAGTATTACCAATGTCTGCTTTTAAAATAATTTTTTATGTTAAATAAATTTCTGTGACTGTAGCTCTTTCACACAATCTTCCCTTTTTTCAGTGCCAGCAGCTCAAAACACTCTATTACCACCAAGAGAACTCAAAATTCTCATCTTTTAAGGTGAGTTAGACTGCAGGAGGAAATCTTTATTATTCGGATTATGGAAGATTTGGATGTTTCCCATTTTGCAGAGCGGTGTCTGGCTCACTCATACGGGGATGCAGGAAGAGAGAGACCTTGAAAACTCTTCCATCAATTGCTTTAGCAGATAACTTGGGGCTTATTCGCCCAGAGATATTTTGGGCTTCCCATTCTGCTTTCAATTCACACTGTCCCTCAATCCATATTATCTTTCAAGTGTGGACAAGCCCCTTACTCCTCCGAGGTGAAGCTGCTGGTGAGCAGGAGCGCTGGGAGCGTTTCCAGGGACATTTGGCACAGGGCTGTGGGGACACTGCTGTGCCTGAAAGGCTCTGCAGGCTGTGGGTGCTGGGAATTCCGGCCCGAGGAGGGACAGGCAGCACCGAGCTGGAGATGCTGCAGCCTTCACTAAACAAATGGGTTTGGTTCTCAAACTCCCTGGCAAGGAGTCATGGGCTAAAAAGAGCTTCCTGTGGCAGAGCTGGACAACTTGCCTGAGCATGTTGGGACTGAGTGGCTGCTTTGGCTACTGGATGGTTTGGAGGAGGAGGGAAGAGGCTTTTGTCTCTGCCCACGTACAGTGGGTGATGGATTGAGTGCTGACAACCAGGATTTCTGCTGCTGCATTTTCTTGCAGTGTCTCCACACCAACGTCTCTAGGGTTTTTTGGTTTTCCATTTTGCCCTCCCTTCTTATGTCACCATTTAGGTTTCCTAAAGGCGCTGCAGTGACAAGGTTTGCTGGGATCAGTTTTCTAAGTGGGTTGTGTCTCTGCACAGGAGGGAAGCAGCTGGGTTTATTACAGGTGGAGCTGGTGGTTACACCTATGCCTGAGACAGTTGCCCAATGCTTTCCACTGGAAACCCCCTGTTTAATTACTTTAATATTGCAAACCTTTGCCAACAAGGCAAAATTCCCGTGCCATCTCCTTTGAAAGGCAACTAACTGCTCTCTCCCCACATTTCCAATGCAGAAGGGAGACAAATACAGAGTTAAATTCTTCTCCCTGTCCAATTTTGGGGTTTTATTGTGGTAGATTGCTAGAGAATAGCCCCTGAATATTTAACAAAGGAAGAAATTGACAATTATCCTCATTTGTGCTAAGCATGGAAATCTAGCTGAAATGCTTACAAACAGGCCTGGAGAAGGATGCCCATGCCTTCAATTACACTTGAAAAAGCTACAAAAATTCAGTATATCTTGGATTTCTCCTGCCACGGTCCTTTTGGAGAACTCTTCCAGATCAACTGCTCAGTCATGACAAAGGCCTGCACCGTCAGAAAATAATAATTTAAATTCCTGCTTACTTTCTGTTTGTGGGGCTTTGCTTAAAAGCTGCAGTAGAAATATTTCTGTGCTTCATGTTGAGACTGTAATGTTGGGCAATCCAAGAGGGGTGGCTGAATTGGGGCTTGAGGGAAAAAAATTTCTGGGCAAATCAGGAAAACCTTATAAATATATTTGGAGTGATACAAATGATCCTGTAGTCCCAAAGATTTGCACTCCCTAAAGATGAGTCCAACAAGGGGTGAAACAACGTGGGTAGGGGTAAGGCCAACAGACATCCTTGGAGGCAGCTGTGCCCACCCTGAAACACTCCTCAACCCCAACGTGTGTGAGAAATTCCCTGTGTAGATGTCATTAAATCCTGACACTTGTGCCAGAGCAAGGAGCATTATGGCTGTTAATTCCTGTCTCGTACGTTGTCAGCATGTGGCTGGTGGCCAGGAGCTGTCAGCCCGTTTAGGGGTGAGTAATACTCCAGAATCAACAGTGTGCCAGCAAAAGTGTTTGGGGACGGCAGGAGGGAACTGTGCAGTAAAGTTCAGATTTTGTGATGATTTTCCCCACTGCCCTTGCAGCCATTCCCTTGTTAGGGAACATCTGTATCCACCTCTGACGAATGAGTTTGTGCTGCAGAATTAATGTGCTCATCCCTCTACTTGCTTTGCACTGACAGCTGGATCAATGGTAAGAGAAGATAATTTTGAGGATAAGGATTTGTGTCTCATCTCCCTCCTTCACTCCCTACCATTTCAGACACAAACATGGCTTTGTGGACCATTTCTCTGGGGTTTAGAGGTGTCCACTGACCTGCTCAGAGCAACACAGCACGGAAGATGTCAAAGCAATGAAGAACTCATAATCTTACAAATGAAAGTCATATGAACCCACAAATCCCCTTAATTTCATGGAAGCTCTCATCAAATTTCAACACTTAGAAGAAAACATGCGGCTGAAACTCCCAAACCTAAAAAACTATCTAGAGATTGAGAAAGAAGGAAACATAGCTCACTCCAGCTGTCTTGAGTATGGCTTATTTTTCTACACAGGTTACAGTGAGCGGCTCTTACGACCCAATATCCACTGCAAGCACAAGTATCCCGCGAATCACATACCAAGAGCAGCTACAGCTCGCTCATTCCTGCCGAGAGGACCCAAAAATCCCCGGGAAGGCGCTCGATGAGGCTGCCCCCGTGCCCCGGGGGCTGCCGGTACCACCTCATCTGCATAGCCACGCCCTTATCTGCATAACCACGCCCTCATCTGCATATCCCCTGCGCCATTGGCCGCCGGTCTCCCCAGCGGTGGCGCGGCCCGGGGCGGTCAGGCACGGCGCCTTATTAGCATTCGCCCCGCCTCCCAGGGGGGGACGGGGGAGCTGATTCGTCACCTTAGCGACGGTGGGGCGCGGCCGTGCTCTGCGATTGGCGGAGCCGCCTGTCAATCTGCCGCGGCCAGGGCCGCACTTCCGCCTCGGTGTCCGCGGTGCCGGCGGGGCCGTCGCTGGAGCCGGTGCAGGTAACGCTGCGGGCCGGGCCTGGGGCCGCCGCGCTCCGCTCCCCGCTCCGCTTCCCCGGGGTCTCCCCTCCCCGCGCCGACCCCAGCGCCCCCACAGCCCCGCCCGGG
>VZTZ01012261.1:256642-358127 GCA_013400955.1 Drymodes brunneopygia
CAGGGCCGAGCCGTGCCCGGTGCCGTGATCCCGTGCAGGGCTCGGTTCCCCCCATCCATCGGGCTCTCTGGGCCGGGGAGGGAGCGGGGGCTGAAGGACGTTGCTGTGCAGAGGGTGCGGGGTCAGTGCAGCTCCGCCAGCCCCGGCGTTGGGCTTTTTCTAATTTTACCATGTTTTTCCGATTGCTTTTGCAGCTGGGTAGTTTAGCAAAGGAGCCTACGACACCCGGCTCCCGCGAGGAATGCGCTGGGCTCGGTTTCAGCCCAGTACAGGAGCCTCAAAGGGCCTTTTAGGTCACAGCTGAAGCACAGCGAGCATTCGGGGTTTATTTGGGGTTGACTTTTTTTAAATTTCGTTTTTCAGTTACCTACTCGATGTTTCTCTTACAGAGCTCCTGAAAAGGAGATAAGCAAGATGGGAAAAATAGCAGGAACAAAGGCCTTTTTTTAAATAACATGCCACCAGAACTTCTGCATGGTCATAAAGGTATAAGTTGCCATTTATTTAATTTGGTTATTGATCATTTTTGTGGTCTCTGTATGTTTGGATTCAGGAGTCCTTTTGGAAGCAGTTTGTTACTGTACAGCACGTGCAGGCCCAAATTTAAAATACAGGTTCAAAATCACCTCCTGGCTTTTCTGTGTGCCATAACCTTGTGTTTCCTCTCAGAAGTATCTGCCAAAGCATGTTGATACTTCTTCCATTTACTATTGAATTTTCTCGGCTAAATTACATAGCCTTCATTGAGACTCTAGGAAGAGTAAAAAGGAAACATGGATCTACAGTGTTGATTTGCATCGCTCCTCCCATAGTGTTTCCTTTTCTAAATCGTTGCGTGCATGGGAAAATTCATTTGATCATTCCAACTTAACTTTCTGAAGTTCTATAAATCCCCGTTCATGTTGCCATCTGGGGGCAACCACGTGTTACCATCTTAACAAACTTCACACCAGCATGCTCAGGGACTTGAAAAACCTCAGGGCAATTTCTGGAAGCCATGACTTGGGTCACTTCCAAACATGAAGCTCTGTGCTGTGGGATGGGAGTAGGAGAACTGGCTAAACTAGCATGGAAGCAAGAAATTCCGAGTGCTGATCTTCCCCCTAAGTAACCCCTGGGTTTGCAGTTACAGTAAACACAGCTTTTTCTTAAAATAGTTGTTGAGCCATACAAATGTTTGAGCACGTGATAGAAAGCTGAGGCCAGTCTGGGATAGAATCAGGAGTGATTCTTATTGTTGCTTTCCTGAACCAGCAGCACCTCATGATGAACTTGGAACTTTGGGAAGAGCTCAAAAGGACACACTGAGGTGTCTGCTGTCCAGGAAAAAATATGGCATTTTTCCTCCAGAACTGGCTCTTCAGCCATGCCAAAATAATCTTAGAAACAGAAGACAAAAGTTTGAGGTAGAAAATGGTGATTAGACAACAAACCCTGTACCTACAGGTAGTTTAAGTCTAGATGGGCTAAAGGTTTCAGTTGATGCAGTATTAAAAAGCAGTGTGGTTATTAGTTATTTGTTTGCTGGCATCTTTTGGTAGCTGATCACAGAAGATCGTTTTCACTCTTGGATGGTTTCTTTAAGTTGTTTTTAATACTGTTACTGCTTTCCATGATATGTTCGTGCAGGCAGGTCTTATGATTGAAACTGGTATTTCTTTCAGTCTTTCTTCTTGTGAATTCTACTGTGTGAACTTCACACATGCTGACCTAGAACAAAGGTGGAAAGCTTTGCTTTCTGTTATCTCAGTGTTGGCTGGAAAACGTCCCAATCAGGCTTTTTTTGCTTTGATAAGACTATATTTTTAAATCACTGTTTGTAGTGCCAGTCAGATGGGTTTTTTTTGCTGTTGTTTGAAAGCAAGATTAGCCTGGAAGTACACTGAATTTTTAAGCAGATCATTTATTAGCTTTGGTATTTGAAGTAGCTTGTCCTTGAACAAATGCAATGTTACATCATGCTGTTGATATCTGGGCCTTCTGTTTACAAGATGCCATTTTTCTAGTCCTTCACTCAGCATCAGTTTTATCACCTGCATTGTACAGATATAAGAAATGGCTGTATTTGACACTGATATGATGTCCTAAAATGCTTGGTGTTTAGTTTCTTCTTTGTGAAGCAACTAAAACGTTGTGCATTTCTTCCAAAAATTGTAAGAGCCAAAAATGAGACGTGAAAAGAACATGTGTTAAATATGGAGTGCTCAAGAACTTGAATGTTGTTTCTGAGCTTGAAAATATGTAGCTGATCACAGAGGCATCTTCTCCAAGCTGGATAAATTGGAAAGTGAGAGAAAGGAGCAAGTTGATCACCCTGTATCTGCCACTTTGGAGACGGGAGCTGATGCTTTTCCTGCTGCAGAAAAATAGAGGTTATGCTTTATAGCAGTTCTTTAATGGGTTTTATTAATTTATGGAATAGACCACCACAGAACTTGGAATTCAAGATTTCATTATCTCAATACTTGCATCTTAATAATTACTGTGCAGACAAATCTATGATGATGTAATTATTTACTTTGTATCCTTAAAGGCTTGTAATAGCAAGTTGCAGGAGAGCAACAAGCAATTAGAACGTGTCAAATGTAGCTTACCATAACTTTCAGTTATACTCTTTAAAAATGTAGTGTTGATTCAGTGCACAAAGATAATGTCTTAATTTTCAGGATCAATAAGTTACAAGAATAGACTAAGCTTACTTCAACTTGATTTTTTTTTTCTTTCCTTAAATACAGTTACAATTGGAAATTCATTTGCTGGTCTAGACAGATCATTTAGATTAATTCAGTATATTTTATTAGGCACATAATTTAATGAGACAGGTTTGTAGTAAATGGCAGCAGCTCTCCATTCAGAAAATGCAGAGGCTGCAGAGTGTTGTGTTCCTGGACTTGTTTATCCATCTGGTGGGAGGGAGGGTGCACAAAAGGTGAATTGTCCCTGCAGCTGCAGAAACAGAGCTGGACCTTTAGTCTTGGTTTTATAGTCTCAAACTTGAACTGTCTTTTGCTGTG
Source organism: Drymodes brunneopygia (assembly GCA_013400955.1). Lineage (NCBI taxonomy): Eukaryota > Metazoa > Chordata > Aves > Passeriformes > Petroicidae > Drymodes > Drymodes brunneopygia. Next base: position 259,657 of record VZTZ01012261.1, read on the forward strand.
TTGGACACATGTCTCTGCTTGGTGTTAGACCAAATTGCTCTGTGATGTTCCTGCTCCAGTCCAGCTCCTTTGCTGTGCTGGTCACTTTTGGATGAGATAAAGGCTCTTGGGATGCTGTGAACCTCTGGCGTGTTGCAAAGTTTGCATGCTTAGGGTATTTGTCAAGAAATGTGTTTTTATGACTGGATAAATAACTTCATTTTATTTTTACTAGTGTTATTTTTACACTTCTGAGTAATTCTTTTTTAGAGCTCCCAAAAGATTCTGTTAGTGGAGCTCACTGTGTTTTGATTCTAGTGGTAGTTAAAGGCAGTGGAGGTAGAAGGTGGCAAAGTGTGTGAATTCTGAGGTGTCTGTGGTTCACATCAGCTCACTAACTCACTAACCAGCTCCTCTGCTCCCTGCAATGTGTCAGGGCAATCAAACGAGGGTGAGAATCCCTTTAATAGCTCTCAGTGATGAAACTGGTGTGTGTTAAGGCTGCAGAGAAATTCTATGGCCAGCCTCTTCATAAGGGGCCCTTCAGCAGCGTGTGCTGACTGAAAGAACTTTTTCAGGAGAGCAGAACTGCCCCTGTGCATGGGTTCTTTCTAGGTTTTGCACCAGAACAATGAAACTGTCGAGTGGTTGTTTAATAGTGGAACAAAAATGCTCTCCTTCTTCAGAGATAAGTGTAAATAACTTTGTTTACATGCTCTTGTTTTGTTTTGAACAAAGTGCTGTGCACTTTTTGTTACCCAAGTGGGTTAATGTTACTGAACAGATAGCTGTGTGGATTCTTTATTAAAACTGGACTCTAAATTGAGATATTTGTCCTGTCTTGAGGAGTCAAAGTCAATTTTCTTTTACTTTTTTCATGTCTTGACCACAGCAAACATGGTAGGAACCTTATACTGGAATCCAGTAGGTATTTACTATAAATGCACCTTTAAAGGAAATTCAATCATAGCATAAACTCTGACTTCCTAAAGCTTTTACAAATTTGCAGTATCATCTTAAAACCCCTTCACAAACTGTTAGCTGTGTTTATGAGCTCGTGCTGTGGAATCTTGAGTGTGTGAGGAGTTGGTGGTAGGCATAAAAATACAGTTTCTTATACTGTAGGTCTTTGCACTGGGTTAGTCCTCCTGCTTTATTTGCAATATAATTGCTATCACAATTGTCTAAGAGTCTCTGAGAAAATTATTTGCAAAATAACTTGTACAGAATAAATGTAAACCTGCACCTGCCTGGAGAGAATGAGTCCACAGAGACAAACCTGGCTTTGAGGAGGAAGATCTATAAACTCAAACATGTAGCTATTTTTGCTGTTCTTGGGGTTTTCTCCAGTAATGTTTTATGCTGTAAGTGTCTTCATGTTCATAAGCTTCAGTGATCAATTTGCAGGGGTGGTTGCATTATGATGAGAAATACCCAAGCATCCTTAATTTTGCCTTCAAGGAGGAAGTGTTCATAAATGATTAATTACATACCTACTGCCACTTGTGTCCAAAGCCACTGTACTTGGAGTTATTGATTACTTCCCACCTTCTCTCTTACAAGTAAGATAAAATAGGTCCGCAGGAAACAACTAAGAATTAGTTTTACAACACAGAATTGATTTTTTTTAACAGTGTGGCTAGAAATGAGCTGATTTATCACTTCTGATCAAACCTAGCATTATGCATCATGCATGGAGATGTGTGCAGAACAGAATTTTGGCATTTTTTACAATCATGGGCCATGAAATAGTTTCCAAGGGAAGGTTACAGAATCTGAAAAATGCTGTACCAGATGCTCTCAGGTGGAAAAACGTCTCAGATACTGAGATAGCGTTAAGAAAGGAGAGCATTTACAGAATTCTGTATGAATTTCAATGAAGTGTTTTGCATGAGGAAATATTAATCTGCTGGAATCAAGTTTCCTTGGTCTGTTTTTGTTTGTTAGGTTTGAAGGAAGTTCTGCAAGCTGCTATCCTTAGGGCTGTAGAACAGGATTTTTGGCTGAAGTGAAAGTAGGGAATAGCCATTGGTTCCGTAGGTAATTGAGCACTATTCTGGGAGGATATTTTCTGTTGTTTCATCTTTACAATTTGTATGTGAAATAAATAATGCTTCTGGTAGCTGCACTGGAGCTTTGGGCTGGGGCAATGTTTAGTGTGTGGGACAGTTAATGTCATTTGTTCTGATGCAGAAACAAGTTCTGTGGCCTTTAGTCCTTGGAAAGCCAGACTTGTAGTGTTTCAGTTCTCTCTTAATTCCTGTGAAGCATCACCAAAAATTGGTGTTTCTGAGAGAACAGAACATGGTTCTGCCTGCCATAAATCGCTCAGCTCATTTGTTCCAAGCTAACCTCTCAGATGTTCAGTTTGTTTTCATCATTGTTTCAAGTGAGCTGTCCCCAGGCCATTCAGTAACTCCCAACTACATAAAAGCCTGTGGCAGGGACAGCTGCAATCTCCAAAGAAATGGCAAAGTGACAGTGGGCTGGGTATTCAGCTGATCCTCTTCACTCAGCCTCTCTGCACTTTATTTAACAGATTTGAGAAGGAAGTTGCCCTTCTCTTGCTGTGGTTGCAGAGAGAGCTTTGTCTTGCCAAGACATCTGGCAGATGGCATTACATTCCAACTTTGGAGTAAGAAACAAATCTGACTTGGTAAAGAAAATCCTCTGCTGGATTCTGCTGTCTGCGTGGCTGTTCTCTGGCTGAAGAGATTTGAAGTGCGTAACAGTTAATCTAAATTGCCAATTAAATTTGCTTCTTGGCTAATTTTTGTAGATGTTTTAGATCCAATGTTTCTGGTAACCTAATTTCGTGAGTCAATTAAGATTCATCCTTGCTGAAGCTTTCATTCAGAGATGAAACACTGCAGTTTGATGTTTTCAGGAGATGTGTATGAATTAAACACACATGAATATTTATCTTCTAGTTCAAGTTATTTATTTCTGTCCCTTAAAGTACTACAGCTATGTTTTATTTCAGCTGGCAACTCAAGAGACTTATTCCACCAGTTATGTTGTAGACTCAAGGGGTTTTTGTTCTTTTTTTCCCCATTTCTTATTTTTGGTGTTAGTATGAAGGATGTAGATGCTTGATCTTCTGTTGGCTCTCTGGGAATCTCTTCCTGGGCAGAAGGTACATCCTGAGCCCAGGGTATCACAGAATGGTTTGGGTTGGAAGGGGCCTTAAAGCTCATTTCATTCCAACCCCTGCCATGGACAGGGACACCTTCCACTGTCCCAGGTTGCTCCAAGTCCCATCCAGCCTGACCTTGGACACTTCCAGGGATTCAGGGGCAGCCCCAGCTTCTCTGGGCACCCTGTGCCAGGGCCTCACCACCCTCACAGGGAAGAATTTAATTCTAATATATAATCTAAACCTGCTCTCTGTCAGTTTGAAAATTCACATTCCCCCTAGCGCTTATCATATCAAAGTAATGAAAATGTTTTTACTGAAGAAGGTCCCAAGTGACTTTTTTCCCTTTTTCTTAATTGCTTGCAATTTTTCTCATTTCACGTTAAAAAATCTAAATGATTTTAGAATCTGCTGTGGAAGTGCACATCCAAAACCTTGTCAGGCATGTGAAAAAGCTGATGAATGTGCTAGTTCATGAATTCTTTGGTGGCACTCTTAATTCCAGGGTGCTGAACTCTTAACACCCTACCTGCTCGTGCTGGTGAACCTCTGTGGTTATTTTATTGACTGCTTATTGATTCTGTACTTGGTTTTACTTAAATGCTCCTGGATTTCACAAATAGATTCAATATCTGTGTAATGAATAGGACCAAGTGTTTTATATGTCGTGTAGAGCTAGAACATGTGCTCTCAAAGCTAAATAATAGGATTTTTAATTTAGCAAGGTGATGTCAGCAAAGCTTTCCAGAATTGCTGCACGATGAGAAATTTCATCTTGAGGTTTGGAGGAAAAAGGCACTGCAGCTGTCCCAGCCAGCTTCAAACCTGAGCTTGCTGAGCCACATTCCAGCCCAGTGAGCCGCTCATTGTAAATGCTGGTCTTTCTATAGAAATGTAAATGTTTCTTTAAGGAGGAGTAACTTTTGGTTATCCAGCTGGGTCTTTGTTGAGGATTAACCTGGAAGAACGAGTTAGGATGGAGGAACTAGTGGAACTAACTTAGGGTAGTTGCAGTTTAAACTCTTAGAGGAGTACACGTTTTTGAGGTTCTTTAACTGATATATAAGTTCTTAGGATCCAGGATCATGGTTGAAATAATTCGTTGTTTTTATTATTTTTCCACTAAAAAATGAAATCTGAGAAGGAACAAGCCTACAAGGTGACAAGTTTGAGGGATTATTAATTTACCAAGATAAAGGCAGTGGAGTCCCACACGCTGATTTTGGAGATGTGCATCTCCTCTCAGAGAGATGCTCACATGCACGTCACAGAATGCGTGGAGCAAATCAGGCAGTTTATAAAGTGATTTGCAAAGTCTTGCGCTTTTGTTGTCCTGGTTTTAAAAATAAGTCCAAGTGGGAGGAAATAGTTTAAAATAGGAATTGTGCAGAGTCTGGGACTGATGTATTTCTGGAAGAGAGTTCATGTACCTTCTGTTGCTGGGGACTGTGACCTTGTAGGGGACACACTGACCTGCACAGAGCTTTGGAGAGCAGAGAGTGTCACTGGCAGCCAAATCACCTGGGACATGTCACTGCTGAGTGACAGGTTGGCCACTTTGTGTGACATTATTCAAAGCCAGCTGATCGACAGATCTCCCACCACTTTGTTCTTCCTTGGTCATGGGGCCCTGGCTGGGAGTGTGGGTGGTGTGAAGAGTTTGTTACACTCTGCATCAAGGCTGGGGTCACTGGGAGAAGGGAGTTGCTCCTGAGCTCCTCTTGGGACCTGTCTCGTGTTTATGAGCAGCCCTTTCTGTTTGTTCCCTCTCCTGTGACATGTAGCTCTGGAAGGCAGGATGTCAGTCTAGGTAATTCCCTCCCCTCTGTAGAACCTATTTCAAGGTGTGCTGGGGGTGTGTTTCTGCAGCTTTTACTTCAGCTGCATGCCTTGTTTTGTCCTTTAAGAAAGGGGCTGTCCATGGTCATCAGTCAGGAATGTGTGACCCTTTCTGATAAACTACGAGAATTTAAAGGGGTTTTAATGATTATCACAGAATCATAGGATGGTTTGGGTTGGAAGGGGCCTTAAAAATCATCTCATTCCTTCCCCTGCCATGGGCAGGGACACCTTCCACTATCCCAGGTTACTCCAAGCCCTGTCCAACCTGGCCTTGGACACTTCCAGGGATGGGGCAGCCACAGCTTCTCTGAGCACCCTGTGCCAGGGCCTCCCCACCCTCACAGGGAATATTTTTTTTTCCAATACATAATCTAAACTTGCTCTCTGTCAGTTTGAAGCCATTCCTCCTTGTCCTGTCACTACATGCTCTTGTAAAAAGTCCCTCTCCACCTTTCCTGTAGGCTGCCTTCAAGGAACCTGCTTTTGAGTTGTTGTGCAGTACCAATGAGAGCTTTTAACAGCAAAAACACAAATCAGGCTCTGTGCCCATGTGATTTGTAGTTAGTTATATTTCTGTCCCTTACCTGTTCAGGTTTTGGGGTTTCTTTCTTGGGACAAAAGTGACTTTTTTTATTTCAGCATTGGTACCTGCATTTCTAAATTGTGTTATTGGACAACATAATATCTTGTTTAACCTGTTTGTGAATGGCTTTACAGCATCACCAAGGTGTAAAGCTAATTTCAGAGGAACCAAAGAGGTTGTTCTTTGATTAGAAGATGCCAGAAGCTCTTACAAGTTTTTGACTTCACATTCTATGCTTAGCTAGTTTGGGTTTGCATATTTCAGGCATTGGCATGCAAATAAGCAAAATGACTAGAAAATCTAGATTCTGCCCAAATAACTTGTTCAAGGTTTGCTTCAGTGAGGTGTGTTACACTTAGTTGTTTTCTATAAATTGTTTTAACACTCAACTTTAAAGGTAATTTCAAAGAGTAAAATCTTACTGTGAATATTCTGGACAATGTATCAGAGAATTTATCGGAATGAAATACAAGATGATACAGCTGCAGTATGTATTTACCAACCAAAGTTGTACTGTTGGGATGGGAATTATGTTTTTTTGGGGTGTTTTTATCTGTTGTCTTTTCAGTGTGACATTCAAAAATGGCATCTCTCCTGTAGGGAAATTAATATGATACAAAAATAAAAACAAACATCGCTGTTTGTGCTCATGCACACAAATCCCCTAATAAATCAAATTAGTTCGTACCAGTCCATGGCCTTAAAATATGAGGAAGTAGATAAGCTTTTTTGCTTATCCTGTAAACCACAAAATCTGTACTGGTTGTGGCCAGGGGGGTGTTGTCATCATTATATGAGGAATTTCCAGTTCTCTCAAGGTGCCTCTACTTGCAGCTTTTCCCTGTTACTGATAAAAAGGTTTGGTGAGTGCAGCTGGGCTGAGATCCCCAGGAAAAGCACATTTCTGGGTGTCTCAGCCCCTTGACCCTGCCTGGAAAGTGAAGCCCACTGAGATAATTTTAGCCTGTAACCCAGCAAACCTCAACTGCTGAAACAGTGTTCTCTCAACAAGTGAAGTCTGTGTGGAAACCTGTTTGTTACATTCCTGATGATTACTGTGTAGGCAAGAAAATGTCCAAATAGACTTTGTGTTTCTTCCACACTGTAGGACTGAAAGGTGAGACCATGATGGAATGTTTATGCTTTATGAAAGCTTTTCTAGGACAGCAGCTGGTCCTGGGCTCCTGAAGGTCTGTGTGACACAGGAGTGTTGCATCCTTCCCTCAATGGCAATTTTTATAAAAGCTGCTAACCCACACTTGCTGGTGTGCAGGTGAATTCTTCTGGGAACATCAGGGAATGGAGGAGGAAATACAGATTACAGATACTGAATATGAAGCAACCAGGATGTTTTTTGTCTTCTGGTATTTCAGCCTAGTTGAAAGTAACTTTTGCTGTTGCTCTTAGCAAGAGAACAGGATTTAATCCCAGCTTTTTGGCTCATAGAATCTGAATTCTGTTATCACTGTGTGTTCAGCTACATGCAAATTCATGTTAATCTCTGCTGTATAAAAGAACTAAATGTAAAAGAAGTGATGTAAGTGGGAAGTTATTCCTAGTGTAACTCAGCAAAATATATTATTTTTTCCTTTTTAAAATGTTCCTTGCACCTTACGACAATTTGTCACTGTTAGTTAAAGTGACTTCAATGAATATTTTTTTATATAACTTGCAGGCATATGATTGAGCTTTCAAATAGCAGTGAGCTTCAGGTGTGGTAAGAGGTGGATGTCAGGAGAGCACAACATAACTGCTTTTCATTTGTCTTTGATTCTGGTCACTTATTTGTACTTGGTGAGTGTTTTTATAGGAAAACCTCATTGTCTCTGCAGTGAAACTGCACACTGTGGGATGTAGTTCCACTTCACAAGGCCTTTTGTAATGCAATTACTATTGTACAGGAGAGGGGAGAGGAGAAACTGGCATTCATCTGGATGACCTTATTTATTCTAAGGCTCTTAATGATATTTGACAGTTTTGTAAGTCACAATTTAATTTCTTACTGCCTTCTGTACAAGTCTAAACAAAAAAAGGGAAGATGCAAGAAAACATGGAGAAGATAATGTAGTTGTAGTGCTGATCATGTCTGTGTCTTATATAAGTTTCCTTCTGGAAGTATTGGCAGCTGTTTTGCTAGAAGGATGCAATGTTTGCAAATAATTGAAACCATAAATGTCTTGCATCTTCAAAGATACTTGGAGAGCAAGGACTTGTAAATAGGATATTGCTGGTGCAGATATTAATATAAAATCCTGTAGTAGCAAGGAAATGGGAGGTTCCTAAGATAAAAGTGACAAACTGAAATACCTGGCCTTGAAAAACACAAAACACTTCAAGGCAAACACTAAATTCATTAACTTAGATGAGTTCCATAATGGGCTGGTTTAACTCCTCCCTCTGAATGGACAGTTGGAAGTTCTGTATGTATGTGAGACATGCAAACTGTTTTTGTTCTGGGCAGTGAGGGGAAAAAGACTTGAAACACAGTCTGGTTTCTTGCAGAGGAGAAGAAGAAATTGGCTTCAAACAGGGTAAACTCTTCTCCTAGAAGAACAGTGCACTTCTGGCTTTGTTTCTCTTAATTGGAATGGAATTGTGCAAGTTATAATTACTCTGGAGAAACTACTGTCACAAAAGCAGTGGAATCTTCAGGATCAGAAAAAATTGAGACTGACAGATTGAGGTTGTTTTGGAGGAGATATTGATAGCATTGCCATGCTGTCATTTATTGCTGTGTACTTGGCTCGTTGTTGGAACCTGGTGAACATTTGTAAACGTGGAAACGAAATTTTCTCATTCTTCTCCTTAAACTAAAATTGGGTGAAACAAAAATGTTTGCGTTACACCGTTGCCAACCATCTGGAAAAAATCTAATTTAGTCTATCCATAAAGAAGAGCTGGAATGCTACATAAATCTGTAAGTTATTTGCAGAGTGCATGGTTCTCCTGAGGAAAAGTTTGTTGGTTCTTTACATTCCTTCTAGAGGGAAAAATGTCCATGTGTCTCCTCAAGAGTACAGAGCAGTAGCCTGACAAAACTTCTCTCAGGGTCACTACATATTGGTTGCATGATGTACAGTCAGGCCCAGCTTTTTCATGCAGTGGTCAGATGTTGAGATACAAAAGTTTTTTTGTTCCCAGCTTTCGTGGTTAAGGATGCAGTAAATAAATCCTCTTGCTAAAGAGAATTTTTGATTTGCCAGCTGGCTTTTTCTTCTGTCAGTTCTTTGCTCCTTCTAGCTGTACTTGCCTGAAATCTAACTTGCTGTAAATAAGATGTATTTTAGAGTAATGTATATGAAGTATTTGTACAGAGAGAAGTGTGGCACAGTAAATCAGCTGTTCTTGTGGCAGGTAGTAGTTGTCTTCAAAATTACTGTGGTATCAAAGAAAGCTATTTACTTACGAATGCAAAAATCCATCTTTGCCATGGGAGGAAACAGGAAAATTAGTGTTTGTCAAGTGTGAGTGTTTGTACACAGGAGAAATGTGGAAGCTGCTAATTCTATTTCCCTCTCTTGTCAAATAGATCATCTGAAGCAGCTGGATATTTGCAAAAGAAGACCCTGACAGCACACAGATACTTAATCTCTAAATCAAGTTCAACGATGCATTAGAGAGAGCTGCACTGGCTGCACAGAGATTCCACACTGAAGGATGAACAGTGAAGAAGAGTTCTATGATGCCGTTACGGGTGAGTGATGGGCACAGTGCCAAGGGGAAGGAAACCCCTATAAATTGCATTGTGTGTGTGGTAAGGGGCTGGTAATACATAGCTGTTCATAATAAATCAAAAGTTAACTTGTGTTGGTAAAACTTGCAGTGCTGTCTTCTGAAAAGTAGAAAGGGAAAATTATAGCTCATGTTCAGGCTTGGAAATGAGGGGATTTTTTTGTCAAAGCTTAATGCCAGTTATTATTTCATCACTATAACAGTCCTTTAGTGGCCAGGTCTTGCTTTCATTTTCTGTGAAAAGCAATTTAATAACAGCTTGAGAGGCAGACCCTTTAAAAGGTGAAATATTTTCTGTGGGTTGTTTTTATCGTTATTTTATTAATTTTTTTTTATTGTAATGGAAAATTTATCCTAAAGAATTGAAGTAGAATATGTTTTTCTAGTCAGAAACAAATTGCTGTAAAAGTATGTTTTCAAGATAGGGAACCAAAAGCTTTTGCAATTCTGTTTTTTCTAAGAAAGCAAACATGAATCACTTCACACTCGAGCAGTGTATCAAACAGTACTTTGCTTTCAGCTAATAAGGATGAATAGTTATTTATAGGAGCTTTAGATGGTTTAAGTGGTGAAATAAAATGCTTGAAGTATTTTAATAAAGAAAAAGGAAATCCTCTTAAAGATCTCAAACAATTTTAAAGTCTTCCACTGAAATGTCTCTTGAGAAATCCTGTAGCAGAGCTGAAATGAGAAATACTGAGTGTAGAATGGTTAATGCAAAATCACAGGAATGAAAAGAGAATAATGGTAAGTGTGAAAGCTGAAGGAATGGCAGTAGCATGGTAGATAGAAGTGGGTAAGGTAGACGTAGACATGGTTGGTTGGAAATTCCTGTGAGGAGTAGACAGAGGGGGCTGGGTGAAGCAGTGTGACTGACAGCAGACTGCACAGGACTTGTCACAACTATGTCACAGAGGAGAGAAGGAAATCTGGTTTGCATTCATGCCAGCTAGGAGTGATGGGGACTACTAGTACTCCAAATTCATCTGTAAAATCAAACCACTGTACTATTAAAATCTTGAAAACACAATGGGTTGTTTCAGTATGTCATTAGTAATCTTTCAGTTCCCAGAGCTCAGGGTCACTGCCATAAATGAACTAGATTTTTTTTCCCACTGAAAAAGGTGTGAAATGTGCCTCTAAGCATGAGGTCTGTGTTGTACAGCTTTGATGGTGATGCATTCCTTTGTCCCTTGCTGCAGAACTGCACAGCCCTCGGTGTTTGACTCATCTGCATTGAGACACTGGTTTTGTCCTCTTTCCTCTTCTTTTTCCTCAAAAGGTTGATTCCACCTGCAAGTGCCCCAGGTGGTGGTGACTGAGCTATTGTGCATGAGCTGTTCTCGTACCTGCAGTCATGGCTGACTCTGCTCAGAGCTGGGGTGTTGTGTATCAGTCCTGTGAGCACTCCTTGTTCCATCCTCATCTTATTCTTCCACAGGGAGAATGTGCTGGCAGGAAATAAGTTTATATATATAAATATATGTTATATGTATTCCTTGGAGCCTGGTACTTGGTTTAAGAGAAGCGCTAAATTTGGAATACTTTGCTTCAGATTTGTTCTCCCACAGGACTGTCTGTCTTTAAGGACAGGTCCTCAATCCCTTTCTCCAGCTGGATTTTGGGAGATGCTGACAGTTTGTTGAGTTACTTGCACAGACCTAGTGAAGTCAGGCCTAGTTCTGTAGCTGTATCTTGCTCAGGTCATTCAGAAATGTGACGCAGAGAACAACTGTAAATGGACCTTTCTGCATTCATGTTCTCTGGCTGCTGATGTGTGCAGTAGCTCTCTGCTCCTGTTAACATTGTGGTGCTTTAGTGGAATTTTTAGGTGTTAATGGGTCCTGGTAGTGCCTGCCTGTCTCTTAGTTTTTTAATGGTCTGGACATGGTAGGTATAGGTGCAGTACTCCCAGGAGATCAAGTTTACAATCAAGGTCCTTTCTTGGTTCCAGGTTTCTCAGTGAAAAATTCAGGATCTGAGATTCAAAATTTTGATTAAAAAAAATGAAATACCCTTGACAGACTTCTCAGTCTCCTCTTTCTAAGGATGCTCTCCTTATTTTTAGGTCAGATCAGCAGAAGGGCAGAAGCTGCCTTTAGATGTGCTTGTTCTGCTCAAAGTCTAGCATTGGGATGTGGCTGCCAGGAATGAACACGTTTTCCAGCTGTGTTTTAGTGGTGAGAAGAAAACAGTGTGTGCACCATACTTTTCTCTCTCTCCTGCTGAGTTCTCGGCTCTGGTTTCCCCAGAAGGAGCTGCAATGTGTTCCCAAAGTTCATTGATTTTAGGAATTGGGCACTGGGGTTTGTGTCCTGTAGGGAGTAAACCAGGCTCAGAGCACTTGGAGTCTGTGGGAGTTACTCTGGAATTCTGCAGCACTCTCAGCAGCAGCCTGGGCAGTTTCCTGCCTCCTTCAAGGTAATATGGACTCACTCCTTGAGGAAGTCACAGCTTTTCTGTAGTTACTAATTGATGTCACCCACTTCTAGAATAGGAATCTCTCCTAAGGAGACCCCTGATTTTTGTTTTGCTGGATTTAACTCCTTGGCTGAGAAGTTTCCTACTTCTGACAGTGTCCCCATCTCATCCAAGAGCCATGCTCATGGGAGGAAGTTGTGTGCTGTGTGGTTGGGAATCATCCTCCTGGCACATGATTTGTCCCTGACTGGATGATGATGGCACTCGTGGAGGTGCAGCAGGGACTGGGGTATTGATGAATCGAGCTGGTGACAAAGGGAGTGTCCATGGGGAGGAGTTTCTTTGCAGTCAGAGCTTATTAGCATTGCTGCCCCTTGACAGCCTTACCTCATGAATGAGTACTCCCCTAGGGAATCCCTTGAGAATGTTACCTGTGATCTCACTTAATTCCAGGTATCACAGCTGTCAAGGATCTGCTTTTTCTCAAATGCCAGTAGCATCCTTCTGTGAGGCAGGGTCAGGATAGAGGTGATCCATCTTCTGATGAGTTTCAGATTCCTTGAATTTTTCTGTGAGACAAGGAGTATATAGCTTTGATCTGTGACACCTTGGGTGTGTTAATGTCATCACAGACTTTGTAAAGTCTGTGTGCCTCTTTTAGAGCTGTGTCCTTCATTCATATTGTCAGATATCTTTTTGCCAAAATGTTTTGTGGAAGGGTTGCCAGAAAGCAGGAAAATGCCTGGCTGTTTACCAGGGTAATTTATTTTTGAGAACATGGATAGTTTAATTTTGCTTTTTTAAATATTAGCCTGCAGTTCCATGGAAATGTGTTCTGTGGAAATGTGTTCTGTGCTCGTGAGGCTCAGCTGGTTCATCCAGCCAGGTGTATTTGTGAGGATGTTGTTCTCTGTTGCTTTCACGTAGGGAGGAGGAAATGTGTTATCTGCCAAACTGATATATTTTCACTCTGTCTGGATCAGACTGAATCAATGGCTGTGTAAGTATTGCAGATGTTGTGAAAGGCCAACCTGCCTCCCATCAGCTACAGCTTGTGAGGATGGACTTATTTTGGAAAGTGGAGAATGGTGAATTTCTGGCAAAGAAAAACAACACCTCTTGCTTCACTTGGTGTCTGCGCTTCCAGCATGTTTATCCCTACCAGAATAATTTGATTCCCTTTCTGCCTTGGCCGACAAGGCTTAATTAGTCCTCAGGGAAGTTGCTGAGTGTCCGAAGGGGAGGTCTCGTGTCTGTCCATGACTCACAGAACCAGGGCCTCTGCTGCCTTGGCTGATGGGCAGCACACTCTGAGTGCACTTGTTTCATTTGCAGGATGTGGAAGAGGAAGGCTAAGAGAACTAGAGCTACTGGCAAGTCACTTTTCTTTAAGCTCTTGAAATAGATCGATGTTGGCATCCAACTTAAGTAGTTTACTTTGAAAATTTAAGACTTTTAAAAAGCTTTTGTTTCACCCTTACCATATATAAGTGGAACTTCTGATTAAGCTAACTGTTGACATTGTATTTCTGTCTGTCATCCCTTATACTCCTTTTAAATCTCCGTTTTTATCCTCACTCCCAGTGGCTTTTCAGTGTGAAAACTGTCCTGTAAATAACTCTTACCTACTCAGTTTCTCAAGTTCAAAGCTTTCTTGGCAGCTGATGTAAGGCTCTTTTGGGAATTTAGGAAAACTACAACAAATCATTTCTGTAAGCTGTTTTTCTTTCAGATCTACTTCCTCTGCATAAAACAGTGTCTGGATTGTTCTTCATAGAACTGTAATACCTAGAACTTCATTGAGAAGCATCTTAGGAAACTTTCTCAATGGGTTTGTAGTGGATAAGTCATGTGATGCTAAGGTTGAAAGTGTGGTTGAAAGTCTATGATTATCTGGCTGTGTACCATAATGGTTTTGGTTTGGGGTTTTTTTTTTTGAAGTAATTAGATGGAAGTGCAGTCTAATAAAAGCAAACTTGCCCTTCTGATGTACTTGCTTTTCTAGAGAAGAGATTTAATTTTTATTGTTTGTCTGCAAGACACTCATTTGAATTGGCATTTATTTACTTACCAATATTGTTGTCCATTAATAATATATATACTTGAATCTAAATTCCTGTTGTGCTTTACAGGAACAGGACAAAACAATTCTGGATCATAGGAAACAGAAACACTAATGTGGATATCACAAGGAGCATTTGATAGGATTTGCAGGGTTTCAGGTGCAATGTAAAGACTGAAATTACAGTAACATTTTTCAGAATTATTCCTCTATAATCCAGTGGACTATTCTGTTGTGAACCATTACTTTTATGTTTAGGTGTGTTTATCTCATTGAAGTGATGCTGTTCCTTATTTTGTGTGAGCTTGATCAGTTTTTTGGGTGAGGGCATTGTACAAAAAAGCTCCTTTTTTTTCCCAACATACAGTTAAGCTAATAAGTTATTTTGCTGCTTGTACTGTAACAGGTTCAAAAAACCCTCATATGTGGTTAAAAATACTATTTTAAAATCATAAATATTTTGTTGTGAGTTGACTGAAGATTCTTCTTAAGACAGGTGTTTCAGGGTAGTCTTCATTTTAATGACCTGAATCTCTTTTGACTGTCATGCTTTCCAACTGAGTACTGAGTGTGCCAAGGTGTGGTTATTGCTGTATAATTACATTCTTGTGACATCAAAACGTAGGAGACAGGGCAAGACATGACATCACCCATTACACTTGCTGTTTACTAAGGAAGATCATATCACTGGGACTTCCTGGTGCAGTTCTGAATGTTACTGCCATGGTCTTGATCCCTAAAAAAAGTGCAGCTTTTTGTTTCTGGAGTGTGTGCCTTGCATGAATTGCTCTAATACAGCAAAAGCAGCCATTGGAGAAGTAAAACAAAGTTGAAATACTGCTTTTTTAAATAGTTAATGGCAGAGGATCACAGCATTTTAGTCTATTTAAAATGGAAATAATCTTTGTCACAACTGATTTCTTTACTCCATTAGAGTGTTTACAGGCTTTGTAGCATTTCAGAATCTTTCTGTACCCACAGCTGGACTCTGGGACAGGCTGTAGCTGAGTGTGAGGGCAACTCAGCACAAATACAAGGGGCTGTCCAGGATGTCCCAGCTGGAATGAAAGGAACACAAAAATTGTTATGACTTTCTTAAAACCATGGCAAAAATTGAATGCCAGCAAATACCCACGTTTTCACGTTGCTTTTTGATTCTGACTCTTAAATTGGAAGCTGGAAACTAAAGTACTTTTGAGGAATAATTGATCTTTTTTTGGCACTTGGAAAGGACTTAGTGATCTTAGAATTAATTTCAGAAAAAAATCTTCCTTTATTACACTGAATGATCAGCAGTGTTTTCTGTTGTAGTGCTGTGGCAGTTGTGAAGGACTGTATTAATTGACCGTTATTTTAGGGTGCTCTGTGGTGATGCTGTTGTGGTTTACAAGTGGTTTGTTTCTGCAGCCAGTCTGGGTAGGAGCACTGAGTGGGGGCCTCTTGCTGTTGATTGAGACCAAGGGTGTGTGTAGAGCTGTATAGAATACTTTTAAAATCTTCTTATTCAAAGCCATAGGCAAAAACTGTCATTATTTATATTACTGAGTAATTTATGTGACTGAAAAATAAAACCATTAAACTGGAATCTTGGTCTGTTGGTTTAGTCCAACTTTTGCTTAGGGCTGCTTGATACACAAGTTTGTGTTCTACAGATTGCTGGTGGCTGAATATTTTTGGGATTAAAGCTGTTCCAAGCAGGTTGCTGCAAGGTGAGCCATGGTTACAGTGGTGTTTCCAGTAGCTCTTGACCAAGTGGATGGAGTTGGGTCAGAGGAAATGGAGCCACCTCCTGTAGCTCATGCTGTGGGTCACTTGGAGAGCTCAGGGAATGATTCATCCTGCTGTCCACACGTTCCTGCTGCAGCTGTTAAGGAAGTGTTACATGGTTTGCACATATGGGTGTCAGAAAGAAGTTCAATATCCTACAATTCTGTGGTTCCAGTTATCTGGGTGTTTGCCCCTGCATTGTGAAATGGCCATTTTCTCTTTTCTCCTTTTTCTCCTTGCCTATTAGCGGAGTAAGTTTATTTAAGGTCTTTGAGGAAAACTACATAACTGCATGAAATTATTGTAATTGCACTGCAGCTCTGAAAAAGAGACAATGTAGCTAATCTGGTTAGGAGCAACTTGAGAGCTTTTATGATTCCAAATTAGTTTTATATTCAGCCGTGTGAAAAATGGTAATTCTTGATCCTAGTGCAATAATTGACTCATAATACTCCTGGAAATTAGGTCACTTAATAAAGGGTTTTCACTCTGATACTCTTTAAAATAAACTAACCTGGTCTAGTGTACTTCAGATAGACTTGCAAAATGTGAGTGGCAGTCTGTGGCATGGTAAGATTCCTAAGGAAACTGTTGCCTTTTGGTTTTTATACAGGCTTTGATTCTGACAACTCTTCAGGAGACTTTTCAGAGGCGAATCATAAAGTTCCAGAAATGCTTGATCTAGATCCACACCAAAGCAATAGGACTGGAAAGCATAATGGAGAGACAGAGATACAAGAAAATGGGATTAAGAGACACAGGTAAACACATAGAGCTGCATGGGAGATGAGATGAGAAGTGAGCATGTGCTGGCTCCTATCTTTTGGGGCATTGCTGTTCTCATGGAAGAGGGTAATTCTCTGGGATTGAAAAGTCATTTCATGTGTCTGCTTCCTGTGCCAAGTCTGGGGTGATGCTTTGCTTCCTTTTTAAGGTTGCTTCAATGCCTGCAAAAGAAAATGGCTTGTTGTTTAATGGGCTGATAATGACAGCTGGATTCTTTTTTCCCTTACAGGACATCATTACCTGCCCCAATGTTTTCTAGAAGTGATTTTAGTGTGTGGAGCATATTAAAAAAATGCATTGGACTGGTAAGTTAGCTTGGATGAAGCATCTGTGTTAGGTCTTCTGATGTCAGCTGGTTTATTTTATTGCTGAAACATCAAGAGACAGAAATACAACTGGTGCATTTTTCTTTTTTTTTTTTGCTAGGAACAATTTTAAACTGCAGCTCTCTAAGTCACAGATTTTATTTACTAACAGTACTATTTCCATATCTTCTTTAGCTATTAGAGCATGTGGATTGGCATTTCTGAAGCTGTCCTTTAAGAACTAGACTAAAGCCATTAAAATGTAGTCAAATATATTTGATTGACACAATACTCTCTTACCTGCTTTTTTTTATTCTTTATTTAGCAAGATGTGATTTCAGGCCTTATTGTATTAATTCATGTCATCTAGGAGATACAGCTATACTCTCAAAACTGCTTTTGGTGGGATGAGTGACCTATCTAGTAGAACTTTTTGCTTGGACCAAATCAATTTAAGTCAGTTAAGGTTAACATTTTTCTTCCCTTACTGCCTGTGCCAAGGTGAGGAAAATGTTGCATTAACTTTTATCTGGTGGCATTCTGCTTTCTGCTAAGTTTTAAGCACTTACATGTTTTAATGCTCATTCAGGAGTGGAACTTTGTAGTTAAACAGCCAAATTTGCTTGGGTGTAGTAAAAGACCTGGGGAGTTGGAAATTTCTGTGTGAACTTTGTGTCTGTCCTGTATCCATCCACATGTGAAACCAGAAACTGTCTGACACAAATAACAGGTTGCTTGCAGTCACTAAAATGTGTTAGAGCAATTCAAGTACTATTCTTTATGTAACTGTTCCTTTCAAAAAATAATTTGTGGTTGCTGCAGTACAATAGACAGATTTTATGCAAATAAGCATGTGAGGGTTTCCAAGGAGTGTGTGACACTTCAGTATCAGCACGGAGCTGGTTGGCACATTATTGCTGCTCCCTAGGGAAATTTTAACCTCTTCTGCTTCACACAGATCACAGCAGAGCAGGTGACATTCTCTGTGAATTTATTAGGTTAGCTGGGATCAATGTTTTAAGTTGTTATTTCAGATTGCAGGTAGAGTTCTGCAGTGCTTCCAGCCCCTTTCAGCTGTAGCATTTGCAGGTCGGCTTCAGGCTTACCAAATATCCTTTGAGGAATACTATAAATAAACTCACCCACAACTTATTTTCAAAATTCTTGTTATTGCCAGTTATTAACTTACTGTTGTGTCTAAGAAGTGACCCTACCCTTTGGTTATGCAGGAGCTGTCCAAGATCACGATGCCCATTGTCTTCAACGAGCCCCTGAGTTTCCTTCAAAGGATAACAGAATATATGGAGCATATATACCTCATTAATAAGGCTTGTAGTCATGCAGATCCCCTGGAAAGAATGCAGGTAAGAACCCCTACCACCTTCTGGGTAGTTCAGAAGGTTTTTTTGCCCAATCTTTGATTTTAAGGCAATTTCTCACTTGAGTGTATTTCTTTCTCAGGGGCTACTGTAAGAATGCCCAATTTGTCTGTCTAGATGAGTTTCTTCTTTCATAGTGGCTGTGTCAAATATTTGTGGCACTTTGACACTCTATGCTGTGCCCAGAGTTTGAAAGGAAAGTGCCACAACTGACCATGCCCAAAGATCTCAACTCATTTCTTTAATTGTGCCTCTTTTTGTGGGTTTATGTGTTGTGAGGATGAAATCTTGGCTTTATGTCAATCTAAATTGGTTTGTTGAGTGGCCTCATGATTTTGAAGTTATTGGATGAAAAATTGTTGTGACAGAGGCAATTTTTAGCACTCTTTTCTTCTCCAGAACTGGTTGTTATTGGGAGTAGGACACAGTACCTGGCTGGTCTCACACCAAGGCAGTGAATATGGTGACACCTGTGTGCATCAGGTTATGTGGTGTTGCTCTGATTTATTTAAGTGAAACTGGAGTGTTTATCTTGGATCCTGTGTTTGTGTGGTCCATACATCCATTTCTCAGCCTGCAGGAGCTGCTCAGTGTCACCTGAACCTGCTGGCATGGTTCAACAAGTCTCATCTGTGCTAGAAATAGTTCTTACCTGGCACTAGGAAAGGGAGGCTCTGTTCCCAATGAGCTGAGGGTGGGGAGCAGTCAAAGTGGGGGGAAAGTAGGTTTAAAAAAACAGGCTGATCTTCTAGAGGTAGGTGGGGCAGAGTGTAATCTGGCAGAATTTACCATAGAAAATAATTCCTGTTGGAAATGAGATTCTTAATAAGTGCTTACATTTCCTCACTTCTATGTAATTTATTCTATGGCTTACAAATGTTTTTGCCTTGAGCAATATAAAGCAATTCTTTTTTGGAATAGTAAATACTGTAATGTGCAACAAATAAAATACATTAAACTTAGAGTTCTAATGCACTATTCTCATAACAATGTGTTCTTAATTTGCTTGCAGGCTGTAGCTGCTTTTGCAGTTTCTGCTGTAGCTTCTCAGTGGGAGAGGACTGGGAAACCATTTAACCCACTGTTAGGAGAAACCTATGAATTAACCAGGTAGTAATTACTTTAAATTGGGAGCTGGGGCTGTTTGTTCTTGACTTAGCAGACTCTCACACTGGCTCAGTTGTAGTAAAATTCTTTTCCTGAAACTATCTCAGATTTCTGAGAAGTTGTTATAAAAGCTAATAATTTTATTTCTAAGTTTAGATAGAGTACTCTTTGAATTATTTAGAGAAAAATTGGTTCATGTTCTTCCACAAAGCCATTTCCTAAGCAGACACTATTAATTAATTTACATATTGTTTTGTTGATCAGGTCAGATAGAGAAATTAGTCTGAAGGACTTCCAGCTTCCTCAAATAAATGGGTGATATGTCTGCAGTGGAGTAAAGAATTTTCAGTCAGACCTTTTCATGCTGCCCAAAGGGTTTCTGTATTTCCATGAGTTAATTCAGTAAAACTTCTTCAGGTGCCTTTCTGGGTAGAAATCTGGTTTGGGGTATAAAAAGAAAGTGTTCAGAGTAGAAATCCTTTCATTTCATTAAATTGTAAATGTGTCATGGAGCTGGAAAAGGAAAAGTCTCACCTTCAGTTTAATCTAAAAATACATTGTTTAAATTCACATTTTTTAAAATTATCAACTCTTTTCTCTTGCAATATTAAAAATATACTTACTGTTTCATGCTCTTTTTTTGTTGTTGGAAGGGAGGACTTAGGATTTAGGTTTATATCTGAACAAGTCAGCCACCACCCACCTATTAGTGCATTTTATTCTGAAGGCCTCAATAAAGACTTCATATTCCATGGATCAATCTATCCCAAACTAAAATTCTGGGGAAAGAGTATAGAAGCAGAGCCTCGGGGAACAATTACTTTGGAGCTTCTGAAGTGAGTATGAGAAATAAATAACTTTTTTTACTTATTGGTGGTAAGCCTGTTGGCTTTTCAGAGGTGATTACCTAAAACCCCCTTGCTGAAGAGGTTGTAGGAATTGATTTACAAGTTAATTTTCACTGCTTAATTTCAGAGCTGTTTTTTTTTTTTAATTTGTGTTATGCTTCCTTAGCTGTAGCAATTTGACCCAGTTTTTCCACCATGAAAATTAGCGTTTCATACAAATTAGTTGCTGCTGAGAGCTAGTTCCATGAAGGCATGTAAAATTTAGATGCAGAAATAAAATTCTCTTACTGAGCTGCTCAAGCTTGTCTCCATTTTCAGTATTGCTGTTGCTTTTGGTGGTTTATTTGGAAAGAGCTGCATCTCACCATAACTGTTCTGTGTGGTAAGGGAACAGGAGAACTTCCAGAGAAGGATCAGCTTCCTACTAAAATCAAGAATGCTTTTCCAAATTGCTCCCAGGCTTGTCTTTCATAAATTATGTGACGTCCCATGAGTTGTTTTGTGCCCTGGTGGCACAAAGAGTCTGGAGCTTTCCCAACTGGGACATGAGGAGGCACTAGAACAGTTGCAAATAAAGTATTCTGCAATTGGTGCTTTTATAAAAGCCTTTCTGAGGCCTAACTCTGAGGTGGTTTTGAAATGTTGTCTTGAGAAAATTCTAGATACTCAGTTTCAGTTAAAAACCAACTTGCCTCCCATAGCAAGCATTGACTTTTCCTGTATTTTCTTTTGGAAGTAGTTTAATTTTTGAGCTGTTAGCATCTAATATTCTAAAGTTCATAAAAGTATGAACTGGTCTTGGAGATAAATGGTGGAAATAAAGGATGGAAATAATTCCTTCTGAATGTAGAAGGAGCTGTGAATGTTAGTGCAGAATGCAGGTGTTACCAAAATAATGTTTATTCCTCAAGAGCCTTTATTTTGAAGACTATTAAAATTCTTGCTGAGCCTAATCAAGGCTGAGATTTATATTGGAATATAAACAGTTAAAGCATTTATTTTAAATAATTGCTTCAAGTTAGCAGCAGAAGTTGAAATCAAGTTTTGAGCCTCTCAGTGCTGTGATTCAGACTATTCTGTTGCTTTGAGGAGTCTGAGAACTGCTCAAGGCCTGAGTGAACAAGGAGCTGTTTGGGAAGCAAAGCTGTGAGTCAGTATTAAATTGTGCCTTTATGTTAAGCATGACTACTTTTCAGAGCATTAGAAAACACTTTTCCCTCACTTCTGCAGCACAAAAAGTGCTTCAGTTCATCAGCCCTCACCATAAGTGCCTTGTGTTGTGTTTTGGTTTATGGTGTAAAGCTTCTGGTGTCAAAATAATTCAGGAATAAAACTGTATTTAAAGGCTGGGGGGATGAATTTGAAGGATTCTGGTATTTTTTCCTCCAGCTGAAGAGTAGTTACTGTTCTAAAGACTCCTTGAAGAAAAGGAGCTGTGGGAAACAGTGAGACTTCAATGATCTGTTATTTCTCTCTACTGGAAAATGACAGATGGGTTGAAAACATTAAACAGGAATGTTCTCTCCATACTCACTGGAAGTAGAAGCACGAGGTACTTTTTACAGAGGACACTGCTTTTTCTGTATTTTCTGTTAAAATAAAGTTTACAAGCTTTCCAAAGATGGATTGACTGCCAACCAGGTAACTTCAGTATTTCCCTTACCAGTATGAAAAGATGAACGTGAATAGATGGCTTTGACTCTGCTAGTGACAACAGGAATCCTGATGTTTAAATGTTTGATCATTTATAGAATAATGTCTTTCAAGGATTTAGAATTTATTGACTCACCTTCAAAACTTTTCATGAAACAATAAACGAAAAAGGAAACCAAGTGGGAAATCAATTCTAGGATTTTTCCTTCTTCTCAGTAAATCTTTGGGGAAAGGATGGAATTCAGTAGTGAACTGAATTTTAATTGTCATGTTTGTGGAGTTTGCAGTGGTGCTGTTGTGTCCCACTGGTGTTAAAGAACCAGCAAAAAAAATGCAAAAACCACTCACACCCCAAAATGACCTTGAGTGGCACTGGAACAGGCCTCAAATGCTGATGAGGAAATTTGTGGCATATTTGTGGAAACCATTGCTGCTGCAACAATTGAATAGAAGACACTGTTAGGTATTAGTTTGTTAGTCTGGTTCTCCTGTAAATATTATGTTTTGTTGCTTAAAACTTTAAAAGTGCAAATGAAAAAGATGAATTTCTGGACTGCTCTTATGTTAGGCTGAAATTTGTAATTAAAGCACAGCAATTGTAAAGGTTAAGTGAGAAGGGAGAAAAATAAGGGCAATATCACTTTATTAACTTGCACTAATGTTTGGATACAACACATTGTTGGCTTGTAAAGAAAAGTCTGTTTCTCTCTGTTTTGCAGCTGAGTGCTGGCTGTTCAGAGCAGTGCTAAATACTTTGCCCTGCCATGAACAGAATTGAAAACAGGCTTGCATTCCATCTCAAGCTCAAGAAAATGATTTCTTTCTCTTATTTCCTTGACAGGCACAATGAAGCTTACACATGGACAAATCCAACCTGCTGTGTACATAATGTAATTATTGGTAAACTGTGGTTAGAGCAGTACGGAGTGGTAGAAATTGTAAATCACAGGTAATGCTGAGCATGAACCCAGGGGCTGCAGGGATTGTTGTGGTCATTTGTGTTTCAGAGCAGCTTTGGATTTTTGTCAGACACACGGGAAGCTTTGTTTTGTAGCTCCAAAATCTTGTTGGGTTTTTTTGTCTTTTGGTGGGGTTGTTTTTTTTAATTCTCCTGACAAATGCAAACTCACCCTAGGCCTGAGCTTACTGTCATAATGTTATTAATGTAAAGGCACAAAGCCAGGTGGCCTATGGAGTGCAAAGGTTTTACATTTGTGAGTTACCCATCCAAATTCAGCCCCATTGACAGAGAACAGAAATGAAATTCCAGAACCATTAAATAGAATAATTGTTGGAGGCAGATTGGACCTCCATGGTGTTGATTGTGATTTGTCACTGTTTTTAGTTTAAATAATGGTCTTAAATTAAGGGCACAGCACAGAAAAACGACTGCAGAGTTGGGCAATGTGACCTTAGAGAGCATCAACTGCCCTGCCAACTGCCTGTGTCAAAGGTTTTTACTTATATAAGTTACCTTCTAAATTATGAGGGAGGGAATTTTGTGAGAACTATTACTCCTGCACACATTGCTCTGTCAATAAATGAGAGCTTCAATCCAACAAGCTGCTGTTTGATACTTCTCATAGCATCAAATCTGCAATCCTGTCTCTTGTACTTGCACAAAATTTGTTTGTTCTGTGGAATTTTGAAATTTGTGTGCCATTTTTAATGCCCTGGTCAGATAAACCATAGTTAAATAAAAATAATTATATATATAAGTAACTACCAGCTAACTGTAACTATTTAAAAAAAGCTAAATAAGGTAAAAAAGTAAATTTTCTGATATATTTAGGGGCTTGCTTCTCTAAGCATGTACTTATTTCCTTCACAGTACTGGAGATAAATGTGTCCTTAATTTTAAACCGTGTGGACTGTTTGGGAAAGAGCTCCATAGAGTAGAGGGATACATCCAGGACAAGCAGTAAGTGATAAAAGCCTCTTGGTCTCTGTTTTTGAACACTGGGGCATTTCTTTTGCTGGCATAGTGACAACAAGTGATGTGACTGTAAAGTTGCTACCAATGTAATTTGTAACCCATTTTTGTTCTCTGGGTCAGTATTAAACCCCCTGATTCCAGGATGATAATTTTTAAGCATTATTAGAAAAACCCTCCAGTCCAGGTTTTGGAAGTAAAGGGAAAATGCAGAGTAGTTGAAACTGATTTACTCTTGTACAGTCATAATTCCAGTCTTCAGTTTAAAGTAATGAGAATGTGGTTGTTAGAAGTTTTTAATTAACCCAAACCTGTTTTGTGACTCTGAGTCTCTGTATTAGAATTGGCTTTGATGTACCCACATTCATTTAACAGTGGCAAAAGCATGTGACTGTCATGAGGATCTGTTCTGGAGGGCTGGAATGAGCTGAAACCTTTTCTTTGCCTCATCAAACATCTGTGTTTTCTAAGAATCACCCATTCTGCAATTCTGTGAAATCTGCAAATAGAACATAAAATGCAGGAAACTGAGTATTTAATAGAGATCAGAATCTGCAAGGCTTGGCTTAGCAGGCTCAAAAAGAAGGAAGAGCTCAGTGTCCTTTGCTCTCTCTGCAGCAGGAAGAAGCTGTGTGTGATCTATGGCAAGTGGACAGAGTGTTTGTGGTGCACTGACCCCACCACATACGAGACCTACAAAAAGAGTGAGAAGAGAGGTGGTGAGCAGAAGAAGAAGTCGGTAAGGTGAAGGATTCTTTAGGGAGAAAAGATTCTGAAATGGCAGAAATGAAATCAAAACCTCTTATTTGGGTGATTGAAGGGTTAAAACTGTCATTTGGTCAGGGTTGGATGGGGCAGTGGGAAGGCACTTGGCACTTCAAGCTTTGCACGCTGTAGTGTGAGCTGCTGGCATGGAAGGGAGCTTGTGGGAATGGTGTCTGCTGGAGATGGGTCAAAGAGAAATCACCAAATATCAACCCCCAGCTGATGTTGTCCCATCCCTGAATGAGGAAAGTGGCTCTCCTGCTAACTCCAGCAGTAAAAATACTGGGATTTGGGCAGTAAAAAAAAATAATTCTGTTTTAGTCAGATATGCCTTTTGGTGATGCAGCTTTTCAGACCTTGTGATGTAGAAAATCTTTACAATAAAGAGGTCTGGAAACATGCAGGGGTTTTACTTCACATGTAAGCAGTGTCAGGTAAGTTGCTGCCAAAGCCTCAATGTTACATGGAAAATGGGAAATATTGTATGGTGCAGCAGAGGACTTTGGGTTTCCTGATATCAACAATTACTCACTGAAAAAGAAAAGTTAAACAGAAGCTAATCATTCTTGATGTTAAGAGGCTCAAACTTTAAAAGTATTCACATCAGAAGAATGGAGAGCAACAACAGGCCTTGCTTTTGGCTCTGGATTCCATCATGGTACAAGCTTGTATTTTGACTCTTAAAAAAAATAATAAGGTTCTGTTCATCTTAAGAAAATCAACTCTTTCTTTCCTTCCTTCCTTCCTGTTGAGACTATATTTAGATGGGGAACTATCTAACAGTAAACCAGATGTTGACATGGAAAGTAGCCTAGAAGTGTCTTTTTAAATAATGAATACTCAAACCAAATGATTGAAATTAGGCTCTTTACCATATGGAGCTGTTTTCTAGTGTATGAAACAGGCCCTGTTTAACCTAGTAGGGGTATTTTTGATTGAAACAAATGAGCCACGTCAGAGAGGGCAGAAAGAAAATAGAAAGGGGGTGGAAGTGAGCAAAACTGTTACTGTCACTCCAGGATGTTATTGCCTCAAACTTCCCTTCTGGTTGTTGTGGTTTTAAATGGGTTCTCATGGTGAAATCCTCTAAATTCCACAACGCAGCTGTCTGTGTCCTGCAGCAGTCAGATTCTCTCAGATTCTGAGAGCAACCTCCTGAACATTGGATTTTTATATGTCCAGCACAGCAGTGCAGCTGGTAACAAAGGAACTTTGAAGGAAAGACAGTGTATTCATAAACTTAAGGACACAGTCTTCACAGTGAGAAAACTGGCAGTGGTGATTGTGATTGGAGTCTGGATCAGACTGAAATGAGGGCCTGTCTTTTTTTAACCACACATCCGAATGTTTCACAAATGATGAAGCAATATCCAAAAACAGGTGTGCCCTACTTATGACTTAAGAACTAACTTGGGAACTGGTTTAAATTTCAGTCTTGGCTCATTTGCACCTGAAGAAATAATGGTCACGTGAGGTGAAATTAAGCTATGGCATAGGATAGAAGGGAAGCTGAAGAAAACATTTCTGAAAGACATTCATTTACTATTATTACTACTACTGATTTTTTTGAAAACAGATATTCATGTTTTATTTAAGTGTTGGGAGACTATTCAGGGATATCTGGAGTAAGACAATAAAAATGAGAGGGACTGTATACAGAGTGACAAAAAGCAAACAGGAGAGGTGAGGCAGAAGTACAGGAGTGTTCAGTATCTCAAATGTGAACAGATTCTTCAACAGTCACTGCAGAATCCTAGATGAAAACATCCAATGTTCCTTTGTTCCTCTGCCAAATGTTATCTCTGTTCCAGAGTGAAGAAGACATTAAATCTGAAAATGATGAGGCTGATGATATGCCAGAAGTTCAAGACACGGTGCAGTTCATACCAGGCAGTAAATTGCTTTGGAGAATAAACTGTAGGCCACCAAATTCATCACAGGTAACTCTTCTGATCAGCCTGTGCCTTGCTCTTGCTGGTGCCTTACCCAGGGGAACATGAGCAGTGGTCCAGGGAACCTTGTTGCAGTGTCACTCCTTGGCATAGGACCAGGCTCTGGCAGTTCCTGCTGCACTGAAATTCCACTCCAGCAAGCTCTGCTTCAGTCCTGTGCTGAAAGCAGCCCTGCTGTGCCTGAGGTGGTGTGCTCCAAGTGCAGCTGAGGATCTGGGGACTTGGGTTAACCTGGCTGGGAGATCTTTGTCCTGAGAGTGGCTAAAATATGGATACACATTCCCTTCAGCTGGCCCTGCTGTTCCAAGACAGGCTGCCACAGCGTGCAGTAACTGAGCAGCTGGATATTAATTTCCATAGTTTCAAGAAGACTTTTTGGTTTTTAGGTGTGGGTGGTTTTGTTTTGTTTTGCTTTTTCCAAAGAGTCATGATGTTAAATATCAATATGGTAGAAAATCTGTTTTAATCCTCACAAGCAAAGACTGTTTAAAAAATGAAAGCTGTGATTTCTATCCCCATCTGCCCTTTCTTGTTCCTTCCCTCTGACAAAAAATCCAGCTGGTGTTGCATGAACCTAACCTTGCCTTCAGGATATCCAGTGGGAGAAGGTTTGACTCAGCAGTTTCTCTTGGAAGTTCTGTTGTATCTATTCATTGTAGGGAACCCAGCATTGCTTTGCTGGAATAACCTGTGTGTTCTGTTTCATTTGCTTTTCAGATGTACAATTTCACCAGTTTTGCTGTGAGCCTCAACGAGCTGGAGAAGGGCATGGAAGCAATATTGGCTCCCACAGACTGCCGGCTGCGTCCGGACATCAGGAACATGGAGAACGGGAACATGGGTACGTGTTTGCTGCAGGAAATCCTGGCACATCACTGAGTTTTGGGAGGGATGGCTGAAGGAAGGTCTATGCCTTCAGTTTCTTGTTCCCAGAGCAGCCTTAACTCTTTTTCATCCTGTGCAATGAACATGCTTTTGCACAGGGTATGATGTCTGTTTTCTCCCAGCAAAGCCTGGGAGAGCAGATGTATCCCAGGTGGATCTCAGGGCTGCTGTCCTGTGTTAGGTTGTGTTTGCATGTTTGTGAGCTTGGGAGGAGCTGCAGACGTGCTCCACTTGCTCTGGAGTTTGTCTAGAGAGACATGTGGTGAGCAGACGTGCTCTGCTGCTCTGGTGTTTGTCAGAGGAAACACAAGGCCAAACAGTGAAAAAAATCACTCTGTTATGCCTAATTCCAGTTCTTCCCTGCTGTCTCAGTGCAGTGTTTCTGAGAGATAAAACACCAACATTTCAGTTTCAGCTCTGCGTTTGTAGCAGCAACCTCTCTGAAATGAGTTTTAGGTGTTTGTTGCCCGAGACTCTGTACAGCAAATGCTTTCTCATGCTTAAATGAACTCTTATTTAATTTCTCTGGCCTGTCCTGTGTTTTCTGCATTTTTGTTTCTGTTTTGCTAAGTAACCAATTTCTCTTCTTGGTCAGATGTGGCAAGCAGAGAGAAGGAGAGACTAGAAGAGAAACAAAGAGCTGCTCGCAAGGAGCGTGCGAAAGACGAGGTGGAGTGGCACACACGGTAAGGGGCAAGGAAAGGGGAATTTGTTTAATTTTGGAATAGTTGGGTACCCTGCTTGGACTGTTCTTATTCAGGGCAGCATGATTGCTTCCATGACAGCACAATTTGTAGTATCATTTAAAGCATTGCTGGGTCAACAATTAAATATGTAGCTGGAAGGCAAAATTCCTGATAAGTCTGTCCTGGACAAATTATTTAATAATAAATGCTGAAACCTGCCATAATTAACTACTATGGTAATGCTGGATTTTTTTTTTTTTTAACCTACAGAGGTCATGTTTTTGTTAGAATGAATAAAATGTTAAGTGTCATGTCTCCTTTAACCAATTCCTGACCAGCTTTTGGTAGTTGAGCAAAACATAGTGGCCCTCTAGGGTCTTTTATTTTCACACTGTTTGGATTTCTTGGCTTGGATACTTCAGAAATTGCTTTTTTGATTGCATATTCAAGTGATTTCTGAGTCACAGAGTGGATCAGGGAGTGATGTGTGATTTGGCTGCTGCTCCCACTGGGTGCTTTTCACATCTGCCAGTGCTGTGCAGTCAAGTATGTGCTCATGGCCAGTCACTGCAGTTGCATCCTTCAAAGGCAAGAACTTTGGGATGTTTCATGATTTTATGAAATTCAGAAGAGAAAGCATTCTTTTCCCAAAGCCAGGAGGAGCAGCTACAGATTAATTCCACTTAATGCCTCGAAAAATCTCTTCCAGAGAATACAAAATTGGTTTTGGTCAATGTGGTTAAAAAGTGAACAGCTGTTGATTTCCATGCAGGGCACAGCTCCACAGAGCAGAAACTGATTCCTCTTGGGACAAATTTCCAAAAATGATTGTGTAACTGATTTGGCATTCTTTTAAAGTAAAAATTACTAAATATAATCTAGAGTGTCAATGTTATTTTTACTTGGAATAGGACAGCAATTTTAAAATCCATTTCATACTCCTTGTCTTTATGCTAAAATAAAAGGTACTCTACAAGGTGGTGATAATTGTGTAGGAAGTTCAATGATTTTCATGTTCAGAATACTTCCTGAGAATTTTTTTATAAGAAATACCAGTGTATTTTTAAAATGTTTTGTGAAAGAAGCAGCACTGGGATTTTTTTCCCTGTTAATAACTGTTCACTCTGCTTTTTTCTTTTATTGTTTCTCTCTTTTTTCTTTTTTGTTTTACAGATGGTTTCATCAAGGCACTAACCCATACACTGGGACTTCAGATTGGCTGTACTCAGGTGGCTATTTTGATAGAAATTTCTCAGACTGTCCAGACATATACTGAAATTCCAGAACCAATTGCTCATCTCATCCGGACATCTAGTTACTAGATTTCATTCCAAGCCAGTTACTCTGGTTTTGTTGATAGCAAAAACCAGCTTTTCTAAGTAAATTTTAACAGAAATTCTGTCAGTCAACAATCAATGATTTAATTATCACTAACGTTGGATTGCCAAATATTCAGATACCGTTGCGCTCATTCCATAAAGCTGCACCTGAAAGCATCAAGTTTTCACTAATTTTCAGAGGGCCCTTTGGTTCTCCATTTCCTCCCCTAGTTTCTCCAGCAGGAGGATACGTGATATCCGTAGAGCACATAACATCCTTGAAAACTACATAAATAAAATAGAGATAATATCCTCGTTACTTAGTACAATAGTGAGGAAGCTGAAGTTTTTTGGCACTCGGAGCAGGGATGAAAAGCCAACATGGTACCAACAGGATCCAACCCAGTCCTGTCACACTCCCCGTACTGTATGTAGCACTCCCCGGGGATGGGAGCTCCCAGCCCCCTTCTCTCTCAACAATTCCATAACTGAGAGACTCAAAACCCAGCCCGAGCCTCTCACACTGTAGTTGTCTGTTATAGAGTCTTCACAACTTTGGGACACTGTGAGCATTAAACTGTGTACCTGTGATAAACCCCATAGAGCATACCTTAGGAGAAGGGAAGGGCACACCCAAAACGTGCTTTTCCCGAGGTCAAATGCTGTTCTTACCATAGGAGAAGCTTTGGAAGCAATAGCAGGAATGTCAAGGTGGTTCCAATGTACAATATATTGCTTGCTACCACTTGGAGGCTTAACTCTTCTGCACTACCTTTGGCAGCTTTGGCACTGTGTATGCTTCTAGACTAAACTTTCCTTTGGAAGCACTTCCTTGTGTGTATCCACACAGGTTCATGTTTTGGGGAAGTTTTGGTTTGCATGTTTCTCATTATTAGGTCATGTCTGTTTTGTATGTTGTGAAAAAGCAGAATCAATTTAAAGCTTTGGCAGAGTTATACCTATTACAAGTTTCCTGTGAGCACGTGATGTCCAAAAGTGGGATTTTTTTTTTCTTCCGTATCAAACCATCAAAGCCATATAATACTGGAAATAATCAATTACTGAACTAATGCATTCATTTTCTTTCAAGTGGTACACTTCAGAGGTCAGGGTGGGGAGAGAGGCTTGAAAAATTAGGTCCAGTAATTAAAACTAATCCTAATGTTGCTGCTTCTTTTATGAAAGTTTTTAATTGAGTAACCAGGTGAAAATGGAGAGCAGCTGTGCTGCTGTGAAGTTTACAGTAATTTAGAAATTGTTGGTGTTAAGTGCCAGCAGCATGAAGAGTTCAAGAAAGAACTGGTCTAATTTATGTCCAAAACATCTGTGATTTCATCCAGAAAGCAGAGTTTTGAAGTGTTTCTCTCTCAGCCGCAGGATTAAAAAGCAAAAGAAAATTAACATATTCATAGAGAAATTCTTCTATCAAATCGTGTATAAGAATTAGATTAAATTTGCGGGAAATTTAGTTGTCTTCATTGGAAAAATAAGAAAAGCTGTAAAACTTCAAGGCAGTAAGGAAGGGCATCATCTGAATATTGTTCATGGCAACTTGATTCTGTTGCCAAAATTTGTACCTTGTGCTGATGGAAGTCCTCAGGACTTGAGCTGGACTTAGTGGCGCAGTGGGGTTGTGTTTGTTCCTAGTACAGGCGCAGACACTTCTGAAAAGACATTGCTGATCCACGTGGAGCAGCATAAAAATAGTTTTGATAAAAACGTGAGCTTTAACGACAGTGTCAGGCACTGTAACCCCTTTCCAAACTCACTGCATGTGCCATAGGAATTTTTTTGTTAGGTGAGGATTGAAAGGAATCACATATTAGACCAGAGGGAGTTTAAAACTTGCTTAAACTACATAGTATGTTTAATGCTGGAGTGGTGTTTTTAAAACAAAGCATATAAATAGAAATTGCCTGAATGGAAAAAAGCTGTACAGATGTTCTGTTTCTAAGAGGAGGTGTACAGGTTAGCATCCCTTTTGTCTAAGCCAGGATTTAAATTCAAAGACCTAAAACCTTGTCATTATGTGAAAGCATGAAACAATTGTACCAGCGTGTTTAATCCGAACTTCAGTATAGAATCTTCATGGGATATAAAAAGAAACTGGGAACATTTCCGATGTAAAAGAACACTTCATTAGTTACATCTTCACCCCTGACTCCCCTTCCTTTAGTCTAAAGTTTTCAGTAAAATTTCAGATTAGTTCCAAACCCATTCTTCTAATTTATTGTTCTTCACTGGCAACACTTTCCAGAACCCTTTCCCCGCGCTGCCGACACGGCTCTGCTTGGCCAGCCCTGGCATTCCTAATGCTCTCAAAGTCCAAAAGTTTTATTTTCGATGCAGATCTCGCCTCGGTAGTTTACGTGTCAAAACATTAATAACTTTGCACCTTTTGAAAGAATGTCACTTTTATAACTTGATTAAACACTGTATATAAGATAACTGTGTTAGTATATGTTAATACAGCTACATGGCGAAAACAGCTAGAAAGAAATTATAATAAATACTTAATAAATACCCTTTGGGCCTCTGGATGGTGGCAGAGATTTTTGTGAGACCTGTACAGTGGAAGTGGTGGTGAGGCGGGAGGACTCTGGCTTTGCTCAGCCAGCTCTGGAGCTGTACCTTGATTTTATTGTGATGTTCACTGGACAAAGGTGGTTTAAATTGGAGCTTTGGACACTTTCAGCCCTGAGACCTCACATTGGAGTGATGATGGAGCGTCGATGGTGTGAGCTGGAGCTGGGGAAAGAGTGGACTTCTGGTAAAAAATGTTATAAATGTGGAAGTTAACTTTTTAGTTGCTGTACAGCATTTGTGTCTTGGAGGTGACGTCCTGTTGTAAATGGGGAGCAGTTTTTCACACATTTATAGAATTGTTGTCACCCAGATTAACGAGGACAGGAACCATCTATCCTGGATCACGCAGAGAGAACAAAACTAATAAGAAGTATTTATTCTTGTTTAATAATTAAAAACTATTTCCCAGTATATTTTTCACCCAAACCCGCTTTTAAAAAACAAACCCAAGACTTTGACCAGCGCTGCTGCTCCTGTCGGGAATACACCTGTGTTGGCCAGGCCGCACACCGCACACCGCCGGCTCCTTGGAAACACCCGGGATTTGGGTCAGGGACGCAATACTGAAATACTCTGAGGCAACCCGGGCTTTGGGCATGGGCCCGGCTGCCTCCGTGGAAGGATTTATTTTTCGTAACCATTCCCTGTCTATGCCGGGAATAAAGGTGTTGTAGGAGACGCGCTGTCCCCGGGCTGTGCTTGGCTGCGGATGGAGCGGGGGCTGAAGGATGGGGGTGAGGGGGTCATGAGGGCTCGGGGGNCCGGCTGTTTCCCGGCGGCGGGGCCGGGGCCGGCCGGGCTGTGAGCACAGCGACCCCCGGAACAGCCGCACGGTCCTGCAGGGCCGGCCGGGCCCGGCGTGGCCGGCAGGCCCGCGGGTCGGTCACTGCGGGAGGGGAGGGCCGGGGGTCGCCGTGAGGAGTCACCGTGAGCGTCAGTGGAACACGGGGCAGCCTGCGGGGCTCTGTAGGGGTGCTGGAGCTGCAGTCTGAAGGTACAGCAGGGCTTCCTGCTTTGAAGCATGGTTCTAAATGAAGAAGGAAGCGCCGGGGGACGGTGCCTTCATTTTCAAGTGCCTCAGCACACAGGCAGTCCTTTATTAGTGGAGGGATGTAGAGCCTCTTGTCTTCATCCAGGGTTCTGCTTTAGTTCGGTTGAATCACCCTGGAATTCTGCAGGCAGCGGGACAGTTTTCTTTTGTGAAGCCACCTGGTAAAGGTTGAAATTTGATATTGGGAAGAGAGGATATAGGGAGGTTTTTCATCACACCTGCTGGTCTCTCTCTTTCTAGGATGTCTTCGGGTGCGTTATTTCCAAGCCTGGTGCCAGGCTCCCGTGGCTCCTCGAGCAAATACCTAGTGGAATTTCGGGCAGGGAAGATGTCTCTGAAAGGCAGCACTGTAACTCCAGACAAGAGAAAAGGCCTTGTTTACATCCAGCAAACTGATGATTCCCTCATTCACTTCTGCTGGAAGGACAGGACTTCGGGCAACGTGGAGGATGTGAGTATGAGCCTGTGTTCCAGTGCTGAGGCGTTATGTCATGTTCTGATCTGCTGGCACTGCGGAAAGAGCTCCTCCAGGACAAATTAGGGTGAGAATGTCACTGACAGACCTGCACTTCCACATCCTCTCTGCTCTGAGGAGCAGATGGAGGAAAGTTTGTGGAGGGGGGCAGAGGGCTTTGGGAGGTGAAAAGGAATATTGATGTATTTTCTCAAACACTTGTTTCTCCTGACACACTTTCTAGGATTTGATTATTTTTCCTGATGACTGTGAGTTCAAGAGAGTCCCACAGTGTACCACGGGCCGTGTGTATGTATTGAAGTTCAAGGCAGGATCAAAACGACTCTTCTTCTGGATGCAGGTTTGTGGGAAGGCAATGACAAAGGTCTTGGATCAAAATAGCCCTAGGATGACTCATACCAAGAGCAATTCTCTTGCAGGAGCCAAAGACAGACAAGGATGAGGAGCACTGCCGTAAGGTGAATGAGTATCTCAACAATCCCCCCATGCCAGGGGCATTGGGTGGGAATGCCAGCGGAGGCCACGAGCTCTCAGCACTAGGAGGTACAGTCCATTCTCTGCTTCTTCACATCACAGGCTTTTTTTTAAATCTGTGTCTAGAATAAGCCCCTAGAGTTCCCTAGGAAGAAATCCCTGATGGCTGTGGAGGGTGAGCTGGGGACAATGTTAATACCAGAAGCGTAAATGTGCTTTTAGCAGAATAAACTGTGCTGTTAAAATAGGTGTAGGCTGAAAGTTAAGACTGCCAGGAGAAATCTCTTTGTTTCCACTAGATTCTCTGGAGTCTTACCTCTTTATCAAACCAAGTTACATTTGTCTTTTATGAAGATCATGAATCAGTAAACACTTGAAACAGTTTTTTCCATACAGAATGTGATGCCAATTAATCTCCTGCTGTTTGAGCCGGAGTGCTGTGAAAAAAACTATGTGAATATGTTGTGTTTCAGAATGTTTTTGTTTTTAGGTGAGGGTGGCTTGCAAAGCCTTCTTGGAAACATGAGCCATAACCAGCTCATGCAGCTGATCGGACCAACGGGCTTAGGAGGACTTGGTAAAATGCTTTAATATCTTTATGCCAAAATGGTATTTTCTCCTGCCAGGTTAAATCTTACCTGACAATATTTTCAAGTAGTGCTATTGATCTCAATAGCACTTCTTTTACATGAGAAGGCAAGGCCCTGCCTCAGAGATGAGCTCAGGGACAGGAAAAGGGTACCAGATTCTACACAGCATTCATCTCAGGGCTTGATCTGCAAGGAACTTTAGTTCTGCTCCTTGCTGCACTCAATCTTCTGCCTTTTTTCCCTTGTTTTTTCTACTCCTCTTCTTCCTCCTAAATATTCACTGGAGCAGGGACTGAAAACCAGTGATGTATTCCTGGTGAATGTGCTGGTTACCAAGCTGTGGAGTTGCTTGTGTTGTCTCTGACTCAGTGAATATTTGTGTGCAAAGTAGAAAGTGTTCAAGAGGAAGGTTGGAGTGATTCCACCCCACAGCACTCCCCAGTCAGAGGGGCAAGGCTCAGGGCAGGGATTTCTCTCCTGGGTGGCCCTGCGGAGAGCTGGAATCACTGGTTTCTGAAGGGGCTGAGGGCTGTGTTGGAGTCCCTGCTGTGGGTCTGTTCTCAATGCTATCCTTGCTCCAGGAGCATTTTCTGAGAGATCAGACCCTCGAGTGCAAATAGGCAGAGGAACACAGATGGCAGTGACTAAGGTTCTGTGCTTAAGTCCATTTTTGTGGATCTGGCTGGTGTCTTTTTAGCTTCAGATGCAAGTCTCATATTGGTGGGATGTTCAGGTGCAAATCTCATGTTAGTGTTGGAAAAATCTGGCCTTTTAGGATGCGTTTGGAAAAGATCTTCCTCTTGAAGCTTCACCTAATCCTGAGACTGTCCTTCTTTTCTCAACACTTTACCTCTGCAGTTCTTCTTTCCTTTACATCCTTTACATCCAGCCATCAGCCAGATTAACATGTAACAGAAAGAGAACCACCTGCTTGCTGCTGCAAACAGTGGTTGTGGTGAATCCCTGGGGATCATTTTCCCCAGGAGTATCTTCTTCTTCACTTCTGGCTTGCATCTCCTGGGGCTCTGCAGAGCTCCAAAGGAGCTCTCTTGCTCCTGGGTCTCTTTTACCATGAAATGTAGGAGAGTAGTGTGTGGTGCAGCCAGGTGAGCTTTCCCTGCTGTGCCTGCTGCTGGGGGAGCTGTGTGGTGAGTGGTGGTTCCACAGGATGGGTCCTGTACAAGGAGGGACTGGCAGGGGCTCACTGTGACCTGCAGGGTCTGCAGCTGCAGTTGGCCACGGGTTTGCTCGCAGAGCGCCGTTGTTCTGTCCTCTGTTCCCAGTTGCTCCCAAAGGTGGGTGAGAAATGCAGGTGCTTTATGTGTATAATCAGGTGTGGTGCAAGGAACTACTGATGGGGAAACCTGTGGTAGGTAAATGGTTTGGCTGGTGTGGGTCAAAGGAGTTGTAAGGGAACAGTTGAGTCCCTGACAACTGCAGGGGGCCAGCAGCCAGGCCTTTTCCCAGCTGAGGTTCTTGATGTTGGGATGTGTGATGGAGGAGGCTGATTCTGGTTTCTTTGGCATAGGGGTGTTGGTTTCCTGCTGGCTGCTCCCCTGAGAGCACTTGGTGTGTGGAGCTGTCCTTCCTTTGCCTGTGAAGTGTTTAAGAGCTTGGCTGATTCTGTTGCTGCACCTCTGCGTTAGGTTTGAAGCTGCAAACCCCTGGTCTGTGGGGGGAGAGTGGTGGTGACTCAAAGATTCCTCAGGGGTCTTCTGCTGAGGGCCTTGGCTTTAAAGTTTATAGCAAAGTTGGACTTTTGGGATAGCTGATAAGAGGAGAGGGCTGTGTTACAATGATGTACGTACAGCACAAACCAGCGTAAATTCGTCTTCATGTACACCGAGAAATTGAGTCATTTCTGAGATGTTCAGCTCTAATGGGGATGCAAGATCAGAAAACAAGATTCTGTTAATTTACAGAAGGGGGTGGGAGGGTGGGTTGGGCTCTTTCACCCCCTCTATTTTAGCAAATAAAACCTTTCAGGTACAAGAGTAGCCTCTCCAGAGAAGAGAGGTGCAGAAAACCTGAAGAAATAAATGTCTAAACCTACTCTTCTTTTATGTTTACGGAAGGTGGGCTGGGCGCGCTGACGGGGCCTGGGCTGGCCAGCCTGCTTGGCAGTGGGGGACCCCCGACCAGCAGTTCATCATCCAGGTAGGAGACCTTGTCTGACCTGGACTGCAGGGCTTTTGTAATGTGAACTTGCCACTTCTGTGGGAGGAATCATGGCTTATTGAATGGGGAATATGGTGGGAATCAAGGCTGCTTATTACCTCTCTAAAATGAGGTAGGAGTTTTATTGTAGGGGTTTGAAAGGAAGCTTTTCAGAATACAGGAGGTTTTTGCAGGGAATTAATGATCCTAATTACCTTGCCCAGCTCTCGCAGCCAGTCGGCTGCAGTGACTCCATCTTCCACGACTTCTTCCACCCGTGTAACGCCTGCCCCGTCCGTTCCTGCGGCTGCCTCCGTGACCAGTCCCAGCCCTGTTCCCAGTTCGGGTAATGGAACCAGCTCAGCCACAAGCCCAACCCAGCCCATTCAATTGAGTGACCTTCAGAACATTTTAGCTACTATGAATGTGCCATCTGGAGCAGGAGGACAGCAAGGTAACAGTGCTCTGACCAGGCAGCTGTTGGATCCAGGAGTCCTCTGGAGCTGTTTTACTGTCCTGTCCTGTTCCACATTGGTTTGAAAGGTCTCTTAATTTTTTTGTTCCTGTTTTTTGGTGTTTTTTTTCCAATTTTAGTGCTGTTCTTGACTGCTTCAGGAGACTTACTCTCACTCCAAAACTGAGAGGAAGAAAAGATGGTGGCAGTGTGCTAATAAGTTTTAATACTCAGCCCCTGACTACATCATTTGATACACATGACAAAAACATGGGGTTTTGGGTGTAGTCTAATGGCCAGCCCTTTGTCTCCTAGTGGACCTGGCAGCTGTTCTGACTCCTGAGATCATGGCTCCCATCCTGGCCAACGCTGAAGTTCAGGAGCGATTGATGCCTTACCTCCCCTCAGGGGAATCCCTGCCGCAGACGGCGGAAGAGATCCAGAACACCCTGACGTCTCCTCAGTTCCAGCAGGTAGATGCTGGCTCTGTGGAGAAGTGCACTTCTTCCCCCTTTCCCATCCTCCTGATTCACCTCGCCCTGCTTTTCCAGGTTCCTGGCACTGTTCAGAGTGGGAAGTTGCCCAGTAGTAGTAGAAAGGAGGAGGGACATGGTTTAATGGAGCACTAGTTCTTCCTTCCTTCCTGGTTTTTACTTTTTCTTTTGGAGTTGGGCTTTACCTGCTTTACCTTTTTTTTTACTATAAATGCTCTCTGGCAAATGACAGGAGTAGTAGCAAATCCATTATTCCCGTTCAACAAATGGGTCCTTAAAGGTAATTTCAGGTGACTGAAGGGAGGTGATGCTCATGGTTACTGCCCTACATCCCTTTGAAACACCACTCCTTAATTCCAGGACACTGTGTGTGATAAAAGCTGGTGTCTTACAGACCAATCTGAACTAGTAGTTTACACCAACTGATTGAAATTTGTCAATTTGCAAAATTTCCGTAGCTTAAATGACTGTTTTAGATTAAACTGTAGCAACTTCCATGGAGACAAAAAGAAGTGAGGGACATTTCACTGGTGCTTATTTTATTGCATACCTGTTCCCAATCCCTGCCCTGACAGGACTGCTCTCCTCCTGGGGTTACTGCTGCAGGAATCTGATGCAAACTTTATTTTGATGCTGTTGACTCCAATTCACAGGCTTTGAGCATGTTCAGTGCTGCCTTAGCTTCGGGACAGCTGGGCCCACTCATGAGCCAGTTTGGGCTACCTGCAGAGGCAGTAGATGCAGCAAATAAAGGCGGTGAGTGCTGGTGCTGGTGGGAGCAGGAGGGAGGGGTTCTTGGGGGTGTTGGCACTGCACACAATCACTGAGTGTGGGCTGTAAGGATCAGCTTTAACTCTACAAAGCAGACTCTTGCCCTGATGTTTACAAGGAAAAGGCAGGTGCTGCAGGTGCTCCCCAGCACAGTGAGGTGTGATGTGCAGTTAGAACTAAGTTGGGGTTCTGCAGAGATGTGTTTGCCTTGTTTTCTTGCTAGAGATGCAGAAGACACTGGAGGTGTCACAGTCACCTTGTTCAGGAATGCCTTTCTTGTGGGAGTCTTTAATGATTCATCTGAAATCAGTGAACTCAGTCAGGGCCAGCTCTGGGGGAGGGGGTATCCCTTTCCCCTAATGAGCTTTTAGCATCCCTCCCATTACTGCAGGAATTCTGCTCTTAGGATGTCCATGCACAATTAAAGTGCATAAAATGCTGTGTCAGAGAGATCTGGATATTGTTTAAAAATTTCCTCTCTGTTCATTCCTACTAAAGCAACTGTTAGCTTTCTGTGTAATGAAGCTTTAACCTTGTGTGGAAGTGCAGTAACTCGTGTGTTTAACTTCTAGATGTAGAAGCCTTTGCCAAAGCCATGCAGAACAGTGTCAAGTCAGACCAAAAGGAAGGAGACTCTAAGGACAAGAAAGATGAAGAGGAAGATATGAGTTTAGATTAAGTTATTTGCTCTTCCTTACAGATATTCCTAGATACTAACTTAAGCAACTGCAGTAGGATTACTAACTTCATATTATGCTTATATAAATCTACAAATAAAGGAATTTTCTTTATCTGCCATAATGTTCCTTCCAGTCTGTACAGTGCTGATCCCTGCAGTGCTGATTATCCCTCTTCCAGCTCATCAGCCTCATGCTTACTGTCCCCAGGTAAAGTGAAAGAGAGTAACATAAAACTTTATTTGACTCCAAAGTATGTACCAGTGATTTACAAAGACCATCTTTAATACTACAACTTAAAAACAGGTCATAATTACATTTGTTTAAGATGGACATGTTAAAAACCCATTTTACAATATTTACCCCTCATAAAAAAACCCCCACAATATAAATGATATAAGTTACAAGTCCATTTCAGAAGCAAGATTTTGTCCCCAAGTGGCCAGAGATATATATACACACACAAATATATATATGACGTGTAAGTGCACGAGTGAACTGGGTGTCTTGGGAGGAAAAAGCTGCTTCAAGTGGAGACTGCACTACACCAGGGCTGAGGGAGGCTGAGCAGGAGCCAGGGTGGGTGAGGGCCAGGTGCCACCTCGCACACCTGGCCAGATGTGGAGGTAACCTTTCTTCCCTTTCAAGCAATGGTTTCTTGCTTTACACAACAGGACTTTTGTCAGTGTACTACCAGTGCTGAATGCAAGTGCAGAGCCAGTGGTGGTTGTGCCTTTCTGCTTTCCCTCAGCAGTTCTCCCAGCCTATTCTGTTCTTTTTTTGATTCTTATAAATTAATCTGAGAAGAAGATGCTAATTCTGCGAACAGAATTTTGTCCAAGTCCCCCCTTGCAGAGCTCTTAGCAGTAGCAGGTGAGCTGAGACTGCCCTTGGGGGAGGTTAAGTGTGCCCTTGCTTATAAAACCCCAAAACCGACAGAATTAATCCAGTTTGTCCTAATTGCATTTATTACAAAACAGAACCTGCCTGCAGCCTTTATCAGCAGACAGTCTGTGACAGTTTATTAATAGCCTCAAGTGTTCGGTGAACTAAATCTATGTGCATTGTACGTGTGGGGTGAAGGGAACAGGATTCAGGATGTGCTGCAGGGCTGCTCTGTGCTCCAGCCCACGCTCCCACCACGAGCCCCGGGGCAGCACGAGCCCTGCTGCAGGTCCTCGACCACCCAGGAAGGACTCACCTGTCGCCACATCCCACTCCAACTTTTTGGTTCTACTTGTGAAACATCATCCCCAAAGCACCCTCTTCTCCCCAACCGTCCTCCCCTGCCCTCCTTCCCCTGGGATTTGTGGCCCCTCTGGTTTGGCCCAGACTTGTGCCTGCAGTCACTGGAGATAAAGTGTGTCTGAGCACGGTCAGCGCTCTCAAGTGGTGACGCTGGGGCCGGAGCAGCGTTCTGTCCCTCAGGCTGTCCTGGATGTGGCACTCAGAGCACGGGGCAGCCCTTCAGGCCGACAGAGCCCTGGGCAGTCCCGGCTCCAGGCAGGTCCACGTGCCTCTGGTTAATCAGCAGGTTCCTGACACAGCCCACGTAGTGAGGGAGGGGAGGTAACAGCAGCCCTGTGCTGGCCTTGTCTGTCTCTGCAGAAGGAACAAAGTAAAGCAGGCATTAGCCTGGCTGAAATACTTCTTCCTCGCACCAGGAATAGCATCCTCCCTTGCCATTGGGGTGTTTCATCCTGGGGCACGTCTTTCCCAACTCACCTGGCAGCCCTCCCAGGGAGAAGGTTGCCCTTGTGCTGGGTGCAGTAGACTGGCTAGGTCCCACTGTGTGGTTGCCTTCTGTGTCCACATCCACCTGGATTATGTTTTTCCATTTGGTAACTTCAAAAGAAAACAACAGTCAGTGCTTCTTCCTTACCCATGGAGAAAGCCCACCTCTGCTCTCCAATCCAGCCAGTGCTGGAGCAAGAGCAAAACTACTGGGAGAGTCAAAGGGCCTGGCCTGGCTCTGGGGAAATGCCCAGAGTCTGGACAATCTTCCCCAAA
The DNA here is from genome assembly GCA_013400955.1 of Drymodes brunneopygia. Classification (NCBI taxonomy): domain Eukaryota; kingdom Metazoa; phylum Chordata; class Aves; order Passeriformes; family Petroicidae; genus Drymodes; species Drymodes brunneopygia. The sequence goes on from VZTZ01012261.1 coordinate 300,536, forward strand.
ACTGCAGCCAGCGCTGGCTGAACAAGATGAAGGTTTAAAATAGAGCTGTGCTGTGATGGGGCTGCAGCTGGGCCCCCAGCCCCAAAAAGGCTTGGATACAGAACAGCACTTGCTCAATGGCAGCTATGTTAAAAGCTGAGTTTCCTGTCCAGGTCTGAATCCTGCAATCCCTGCTCCCAGCTGTGGGCCTGAAGCGCTTTGGACACACTCAACACCAAAGCAAATTGGGCTTTCACTTTAAGGTGGACACAGTCCAGGATGGATCAAGTTCTGTGGCACATCCTTGGCCTTGCCAGCTGCTCCACGATGCGGAAAAACAACCTGTCTCTCCTGCCCACCAGATCTGACAGTGCTAAGATCAGGCAAGAATTCCTGTTAATTAGGAAACTGATCTCATGGCAGCTACAAACTCACAAATTACGTGCATGTGGCAGGGAAATAGGGTTTAAATCACTGAGCTTGGGCTTGCCCTGAGTTCCCCTAGGAACTCCCCTGGGCTGAGCAGGGCTGGAGCAGCCACAGAACCAAGGGAGCTGTCACCTCACCTGCAATGGTGTGCCACTGCCCGTCGCAGAGAGCTGGGGACGCCACTGATGCAGAGAACTCATCAGCCCCAGCACTTGCTCTCACAGTGACCTGGGGTGAGACAAACCCATCAGAGCTGGAGAGCTGAGAGGGACAGGCCGGAGACACCCACTCCCCCTGCAAACCCTTGGGGCAGCCACCCTCCCAGTACCTTGGTCTCCTCCATGTAGAGCAGGAGATGGTGGCTTCTCCTCGTGCCAATGTGGAAGATGAGGCCAGAGGCACTGCGGGGACGGACCTCCAGTGTCACCTCCAAGTCCTGCTCAGTCATCACTGCATCAGCTGGAAGAGAAATGCCATTGGTGAGGAGAGGAACAAATGGATTCCCGTGGGATGTGACCTTCCCAGTCCCAGGCTGCAGTGGGTACCTAAGGTGATGGAGCCACCATCTGCGGTGAAGAAGACCCCACTCTCCAGTGCGCCCTCGTAGCACGGTGTCACCCCAAAGGTGCGTGAGGGGGGGCCCAGGGGCCTCCCGTCCAGCTGGGGGTTCCTCAGGCATCCATCAAAGCTGGAGGCTGATGCAGCCTGTGAACAGAGGCCATGGGACTGAGCACAGAGGGGGCAAAAGCTGGGAGGCATGAGGTGATGCTATGGGAACAGGCTGGGAGAGGGTGATGCCATGGGACCGCCAAGCCCTTACCGGTATGTGAGCCTTGGCTTTTCCAGCTGGAAGCCCCCCCACATACAAGGGGCTCTGGGCCACGAAGAGCCCTGTGGTGGCCACTGCAGCACTCTGGGCTCGCAGCCCATCGATGACCAGCTGGGCCCGGCTCTGGTCTCTGCCAAAGAAGACCTGCAAGGAGCAAAGGTCAGTGCCAAGACTGGGGCCTTCCCAGGCTGGGAGGAGCTCCAGGGCTGTGCCCAGGGAAGGGAGGCTTCAGCTCAGAGGTTCTGCCAGCCCCGGCTGTGTTTTTGCTGTCCCCTTTGCTCCCCTGGGACTGCAGTGTCCCAGGCGCCATCGGGAAGTGATGCCCAGAGCAGGGCTGCACTGAGCCAACCCCTGCAGGGGCACTGCTGTGGCTCAGGAAGGTCCTGCTGAGCCCTGAGCCCTGCTCACCGTGTGCCATCGCCGGTCACGGTACTTGTCCTTGCTGCGGATGCGCAGCCGGCGCCGGCCAACGTCCACCAGGAAGACAAAGCGGCCATTGGAGACAAAGAGAGCCATGGAGGAGCCCCGCTCGCCCGCCACGTAGAAGAGCAGCCCACTGGAGGAGTTCAGCTTCACCTCCAGGGAGAAATGGGACCTGCAGGGACAGGGAGTGACAGGAGCACGCGGCTCTCCAGCAACTGCAAGGGACATGTGCTTCCAGGCCATGGTCCCAGGGCCAGGCTTGCATGGGGTGGGGATGGGGTGAGGCTCACCTCCACCCAAAGGAGGCTGGGATCTCATCAAACTCCCAGCGGCTGCTCGGGGTTCCCCCGAAGCGGAAGGTGCCCCTGGCTGCGCGGGGCTGGGGGTGCAGCTGGCACAGCCCATCCTGGTCGTGGCGGCGGCCCTTCGGCGCAGGCTTGCCCGGCACCTACACAGTGTGCACCAGGGAATGGGGTCAGGGGAGCATCCCTGCACGTGCCAGCAGAGCTGAGCAGGGCCACCTGAGGAGGGTGAGGAGGAGGATGTGGGGAGTTCTGGCAGCAGCTGGTACCTTGGGTTTCCGCCTGTCCTTCTTCGGAGTGACTCTGAGCTGCTGCGACTGCTCGCCCAAGGGACAGCTCATGGTGACATTGATGCTCTGCACGTTCTGCTGCAGGTCCACCACCATCTGCGGCTCTGACATCCTGCACACACGGGGAGAAGAGGTCCTTGTCACAGCAGCTGGGAGGTGGGAAGGGGCCGAGCCCTGCTGCGTGGCAGTGGCACGGGGTGGCTCACCGCCTGACGAAGACGTTCCCGATGCAGCCGGTGAGGTTTTTGGGGGCACCTGTGTCTGGAGAGCCCCCGAGCTGGAAGAGCCAACGCCCGTCTTGGCGCCGCTGCCGCCGGCTGGGCCCAGGGCCTGTCCTGGTGTCCTGCAGCTGATCGTCCACGTACAGCCGGACCCTGGGGGTGGCAGCAGGGGCTCAGCAGGTCCCTGTGGCTGTTTGCCCCATGAGCCCCCCAGCAGCACCCACAGCAGCACACGTACCCACGGGCATCGCTGTAGAAGGCCACGTAGTGGGCCCTGCCATCCGCATAGGCACTCTCAGTAGTGACTTCACTTCCCAGCAGGTTCAAGGCCAGCTGGCCCCTCTGCAGGGACACCTGGCACGTCCCCTCCTGCAGAAAGCATCACCCAGCAGCTCAGCAGCTGAACCCCAAGGAAGAGCCCACTTCCCCATGGCCCTCCAGGAGCTCAGGGTGCAGATCTCACTGCAGATTCACACCCTGGCCCCACCCCATCAAAATCCCCTCTTTTCCAAGGGGAAGCAGCCCCCCTGCTGGGATATCCAGGGACCTGTAGGTACCCACCTGGGTGGAGTGGTGGTAGAGCAGCCCCTCTCGCTGGCTTGTCTGGAAGCTGAAGCCACTGTAGAAGTCGCGCAGCCCCGGCACATCCATCAGAGCCAGGGTCAGATAGCCATGGCCATGGACACTGACTGAGCGGGCAACCTGTGAGGGACAGCACAGAGACAAGGTGGGAGCCTAGCCTGGCATTGCTGGGGTGCTGGGACATGAATGAGAAGCTCTGGTTCCTTGCTGGGTCTGGCTGATGCTATGGCCAACCAGGGGGAGCAAGCACCTCACCATGACTCCTCTGCACTGAGGACCTGGGGGGGTTAGGTTTGTTTCTGTGTGAATGAGGGGAGATGGGGCCTGTCCTGGGGGTCCTTTCTCTGCCAGACCCTTCCCCCAGCATGCTGGCCAGGCTGCCAGAGCTTTGTGCTCACCAGGAGGTCCGAGGTGCACCCGTAGCTCACGCCCACGGTGCTCATGCGCTTCAGGTCGACGTATTTGCCAAGAGCCTTCAAGCCCTTCATGCAGCCCCGGATGGGCCCACCCGTGGGGAAGAGAGCTTTCAAGCTGCAGGAGAAGCAAGCAGTGTTAAACAAGGACAGCTCCAGGCAGGACACAGTCCTGGGCAGCATCTGGCCCTGCAGCTCTTCAGGCAAAGTGCCTGGGAAGAGCTGTGATGGTCACAGGTATCTCCAGTGCCAAGGCTGCTCCAAGGTACCCAGCACACCAAAGAAGGACTTGGTGACACCCACCAGCACCTCATCCTTCACCAGATGGAAAAGTTACCATCCTTAAAAGCTCAGGATGATGGACAGGGAGAGGAAATCTTCCCCCAGTTTCAGCAGGGCTCCAACAGCCCTGGATGTGGCTGAGAAAGGGCCAGGGCCACCAACAGGGACTCGAGGGGAACCTGCTGACTGTCCCACCCCACTGCAGGCTGGACCCACCTGGGGGGCAACACAGCCAGGGGCACACCCCCCAGGTAGTAGGAGACAGCATTCTCCAGGGAGTTCTCCTGCTCCACCACAAAGATGGTGAGGCGCTCCACCCGCACCAGGATGCGCTTCTTGTTATTCATTTTGAGGAGGAAAATCTGGATCTGGAGACAGAGGAGGGAAATGATCCATCAGTCTGGGGAGATTAGGTCCATCACAGAGAGCAGAACAAAGTGTCTAGTTAATGGCTCAAGTCAAAAAACTTCTTGTAGCTCTTCCCCCCTCAAAAACAAGAGTCCACCCACCCTGGATGAGGAGCCCTCCCTCCAGGCAGGACCTGTTCCCTCTTACCGCTTTGTTGGTGGTGCTGCTGATGGTGAGGGAGGAGGAGTTGCTCGGTTTTGCCATCTCCAGGCCAGAGCTGAAATCATAGTAAAGTGCCAGCTTCCCATCCCGGATGGCCAGACACAGGAATTGACCCTGGGGGAGGCAGGATGGACACTCAGCAGGTGTCCAGATGCAGTTGTGGCACTGAGCCCACCTGCCCTTTAGCACTGGGGGGTGCAGGTCCCACTGCCAGTGCCCTGGGCACATTATTTGGGATTTATCTTCAGACAGCAGCCTTGTGCTGGGGCACAGGGATAACACTGCAAGCTGGAAATGCTCCTTGCAGCACTGCCTGTCTCAGTGAACCCCGGCCCAGCTTGGAGGGTGTCCCAAGTTCTGGGGAGCCCCTCCAGCACCAGCCAAGTGACTGCTGTGAGGTTTGGGCCCTCCTCTCCCAAGTGTCCTCAACTGGGAATGCCTGCAAGCAGGCCTGGGATTGTCCCAGCCCACTGAGGGATGAAGGCTCCCCAGGGGAGCAAGCACCTGCCTGGTTCTCCAGGAAGAAGATGATGCCATTGTAGGAGACCACGCGGATCTCCTGCTCGAAGCGCTTGGTTGTGCCGAACTGGCTCTCAAACTTGATCTCGGCGTACCCAGTGCCATCGAAGTAGGAGCCATCAGTCAGCCAGGGGTCTCCTGTGGACTTGGACCTGGGACACACAACAGGCATCAATCCCAAGGCATTTGCCACGCCTGGGGCAAGCAGAGCTGAGGGAGTGTGCCTTGGAGCAGGGCTGTTCCCGGGCTGGGTGTGGTGCCCACCTGGCGCAGGGTTTCTCGGCAGCCGTGTCCAGCTCGAAGGTGTGCTGGAAGTTGTACAGGCTCACCACCTCCTCGTTCAGCGTGTCCAGCTCCAGGCACCCGCGGTAGTTGGGATAGCGCAGAGCAGGAGGAGGCTGGGAATGAAACCCACCAGTTAAACAAGTTTTCCATCCTGTGAGAACCTACAAATGCATGCTGACACCTGCTCAAACCCACTCCCCGCTCCCTGCTGCCTGTCTCACCGTGAAGCTGGAGGGGTAGCCACCCACGTAGAAGACCACGTTGCGTGGGTCCAGGTTGAGCAGCCCCTGCTCTCCCTTGGAAACGCTGTCTCCCTTGATCTCGTGCACCCTCTGCCTCTCCACAATCACCGACATGTGCCCGTACTGCAGGATCCTGCAGCAGGGAGGGATGGTCAAACCAGGGGAGACCCCCAAAGAGGAGCAAACGCTGCTCTCCCTGAGGAAAGGCCCTACCTGTTGATGCTGATGGTGACAAACTGCTCTCCAATATCCTCGTCCACACTCAGGGAGGCTGGTTCCTCATCTCCCAATTTGTAGATCCAATGCACTCTCCGGTCCTTGAGAACAATGCCCAGGTAGTCTCCAGTGGCCTGAACTCAGGGAGAGACAGGGCCACGTGTTGGCATTTGGCAGGAGCTCCCTCTGATGCTCTCAGGGCTGCACTGGACTAACACCCCCTATCCCACTCCCCACCCAGGCTGACGGCTGCATTCAGGGGCTGTCTGTGCTCCCCACAAAGATATTCAGGGAGCAGTGAGGGGCTGATGTCCAGGCATGACCCCCATTGATGCAACAAGGGCTCCATCCACCCTCTGGCCCCATCTCACCTCCCGGCTGCCCAGGTACAGCACGAACCGCCCCTCCTCTGCCTCGTCCTGCCGGCTCTTGGGCTCAGGGTTTTGGATGTAGAATTTGAGGGATGTGTAGGCTGCCAAATCCTGCAGATTGCTGGGCATCCGGACCTGCACCCCTGAGCTGCCATTGAACTTCATGGGCACTTTCACCTGTAGGGAGAGAAATCCAGCCCTGTGGCACTGAACCCACTGCCACCTGCCTGGTCACTGCCAGTTCTACCAAATCCCACAAGAAAGGGACCCTGCCTCGTGGCCTCAAACACTCTCCCTTTGCATGCTACCCTCAGGTAAGCCCTCCTCCAGCCCAGGCCCCCAGCACACCGTGCCCAGCCCTCACCCTGCCCTGAGCTCACCTTGCTGGCAGCATTCCTCGCCTGTGTGATGAGCTGCCGGATCCTCACGATGTTCTCCGACACGGTGGCATTTTTGTTCCTCCTGTTCTCCAGGCTGCTCAGCTTCTCCAGCAGCAGGGGAATGGTGCTCTCCAGGCTGGACACTGAGGTTGAAGAGGAGCCAGGAGGTTTTGGAGGTTAGTGAGGAAGGGAAATGGAAAGTTCAGGCAGTTTGAGAAATCCAAGTCAAAGCAGCAGTAGCTGGGAGCAGTCACAGAGAGATTCCCCTAAATCCATCAGCCTTGAGTGGGGTGTGAGAATGCTCCAGTGCATGCAACCTCCTGCAGTAAAGCTACAGGTGATACAGACATTGCAGGAGAGTAAAAAAAAAAAAGGACCAGGACTTAAAGCACCCAGTATTGGCTGCCTCCCTCTCCTCTTGACCTGGAGCTGCAAAGCACAGCTTCCAAAAATACTCTGGGGATATCTGTGCATGCAGTGGCTCATATCAGACTCAGCCCTGGAAGCACACCAGGCTCAGCACTCACCAGATTTCCTGGCATCCTGGACTGCCTGGTTCAGGTCTTCATTTCGGAGGCCTCCATACTGGTCTTTCCACTCATCCAGGTTCTTTTTCATGGAGCTCAGGGTATCCTCCACTCTCGCAGCTGTTTCGTTGGCCTCAGCTGCAGCTGCTTTGGCATTCTGGATTGTCTCCTTTGTGTCCTCTGCAAAGGAAGAAATACCTCTGAGGTGTCCAGGAGCAGGAAGGAAGCACCCTTGGGGCACGAAGAAGGGAGCAGAGAGAATCAGTCCAGCTACCCCAGAACAAACCTTGCTCCCTGCCCAGCATGTCCTGCACAGACTGGAGCTGGGTCAGGAGCCGCTCTTTCCTTGCACGGAGGTCAGCCAGCTTGTCCTTTGCCGTCTGCAGAGTGCCTTTAATAGCTGCAATTAAAGAAATGCACATGCTGTTTGTTGGAGCCCAGTCCAGCCTGAAGGACATCAGACCCTGTGAGGAGCCTCTCTCACCCCCATTGAGTTTGCTCTGCTGCCTCCTCGCAGCCTCCACCAGGCTGCTGCTGTTCCTCCTCAGTGTTCTGGAGACAGCTCCGAGGTTTTCTGATATGACATTCTGTGAAACAAACATGGGACTCTGAAGAGGAATTCAAGTCTCTGGCTCTGACTGCACACAAAAATGCTCGTTCAGGCATTGGGGTGCCCAATTGGGGTACCCCACTGCAGTGGGGTGTGACAGGGAGACCCAAACACTGAGTCTGGCCCCAGCCGTGGCAGACTCTGCTCTCAGAGCACAGTGCCCACATGTCAGAGGAAAGGGAGTTTGTTTCTTCCCTTATTCACAGGGCTCCCCACAGCACGTACCATCAGGGCCTTGCTGGCTGCCTCGTCAGCATCGTGGGCTGCTTGCTCTGCTTTCCTCACAGCCTCAATGATGCTGGCGTAGGCATTGGAGGCATCGACCGCCCGCTGGATAAAGCCATCCTGGTTTGTGTCCTGGATAATGCTGTGTTGGAAGATGAAGCCATCAATTCCATGGAGAACACTCAGGCTCTTGCCCATGCCCCCACAGACAAATCCCTTTGGGCTCCTCAATATAATGTGTGCTCCACTATAAAACTCTGAAGGTGATACTCCACTGTACCCCTGCCACGGTGGGGCTGCAGTTCCCCATTCCCAGCTCTGGTAGGAGACAGCCTGACTAGTGAGAGTCAGGACAGGTGCCTCACCCAGACAGGTTCCTTGCGAGCTCATCCAGGAGCCGGGCGTGCTCCTCTGCCTGCTCCACGATGGGGATCTTGCTGCTGGCCGGGGAGAACTTCTTGACCCGCTCAGTCAGGGGCAGCTTCGCCCCATCCAGCAGCGCCGCCAGCTTCTCGTATGCCTGCAAGGACACCTGTCACTGCTGAGGGCTGCCACTCCTCTCCCTCTGCCTGTGCCAAAGTGTCTCTGCCACTCACCTCCTTTGCACGCTCCATCATCTGCAGGAAGTCAGAGACCTGGGCGAGGGCATCCCTGGCCATCCGCAGGGTTTCCTGCACCAGCGTGTGCTGCTTTTGGAGCTCCTGGCTCTTTTGCTGGACACAAAGACCCAGGGTTAGGGACCAGCAGGGCTGGGACAGCCCCCCCTCACTGCATGGCCAGGATCACGGTGGAGCTGTACCTGACTCTCCTCCAGGTTGTTTCGGTTCAGGCTGTTCAAGTCCTCTGTCTGCCTGGTTTTGTTGACGGCCTCGTTGAGGGCATCGCGCAGGTCCATGAGCTGGGAGCTGTGCTGGGCCAGCCGCTCCTGGATGCTGCTCACCAGGTCCTGGTTGGACTGCCAGAGGGCGTGCAGCTCACTCCTCACCTGGTGCAGCACTGCAGAGGGAGATGAGAACTCCTGCTAATTCCCCTTCCTGTGTTAAACAGGCTCTTTCTGTGCCTGGCTGCCTTAAGCCTGGTTCTGGTCTCACTTGGCAGGTATCAAGGCCAGAAGTGACCATCTTCCATCCCTCCCTTCTTTTCAGCCTAGGTAGCACAGGATCTTGTCCATGATTGTCTCCAAACCCCCAGTGTTGGGTAGAGATGGGATCTCTTTCAAATATACACAGCCATGCCTGAAAAGCTCCAGGTGACGGAGAAACCCCACCTGAGGCCTTGATTACTTCCACTGTGAAAAATTATTTATTTCCAAAAACAGACAGTTTATAATTCCGGCTTTCAGCTGCTGAGTTATGTTTTACCAAGGCCTGTTAATCAGAAGTGCCCTCTTTCTGCAGTGCCAGCATCCCTGGTTAGGCTCACTACTCTCACTCTTGCAAGGATACCCTCAGGACAGCAGAGCTACTGTGGGTACTGGCTGCTGGCTGTTACTTTATGGGGACAGTAAATAGGGAGAAACATGGTGTGAGTTACTCACATCCACGTGTGATGTGAATACATCGCATAATAATGGTGATTCCTGGCTCTAAGTGTTGCCATTTGTGTTCCTCTAATAGAACTATCCAGTTCTGCTCTGAAATTTGCCTTAAGGGAAAAGGAACCACAAAAGATCCCGTTGGGAGTGTCACAGGGGACTCTGAAACTCCTACAAAAATTGTTGGGAATGCCTGGTTCTTAACAGCACTCTCTAAACATGACCATGATGTGCAGCATCTGTGTGGGCTCCAAGCCTGGAACAGCCAGACCCAGCAGGATCTGGGCAGCCCCGTGCCACTGAGCTGGACTCACATTTCTGAGCCTCCTCGTGCTCACGCCTTGCCAGCTCCTCCTGGGCTGCCAGGCTCCTCTCCTTCATCTCCCTCAGCATCCTTTCCACCTCGGCCACCTTCTGCCGGAACTCCTCGCCGGACGCGGTGCTGGCGTTCGCCGCGCCCAGCCTGGCCATCTGCCGCACCAGGTCTGCAGAGAAACCCACACCCCACATCAGCAATGACCACACCACGTCCTTCATCACTCCCTGAGGTTTTTCCCCTCACAACAGACAGCTTTCAGGAAGCACTCAGACAACAAACTGCTTGAGATGCACCAGAGGCACTGCCCCATGTTTCTGACTCCTTGGCCACTACCAGTAACACATGCTACATCCTGAGCATCTTTCTGTGGCTTTACCTCCTGTCCCAGATCCAGACACTCTGCTTTGCTCAATATCCCCTGAGGCTGCAGTGCATACTGCCCATTTTATGCATTTTAAAAACATTTGTGGAAGTTTAATATGCTTCTTCCCCAGACTTGTGTTTAGCCACGCAGCCGAGACTCACAATAAGCCTGGTCAGACTAAAAGCTGGGATTTTGCAGGACTCTTAATTTCATTTATATTTTCCCTCATTCTCTCCATGGCTTTTTCTAAGCAATGCAGTAGTTGGCATGGCGTATCACAGGGAAAAAACCCTGAAGTGAAGACCCTTCTTGACATACCTGCAATGCCCCTCTGGATGCTTTGGATGTGCAGCAGGAGCTGTTCTCCCCTCTGGTACATGTCCCTCGTGTGCTGCTCAACACGGGTTGCTTCTCTGTGAGTCATGCTCATCTACAACAAAAACTCTGGCTTAGCTCAAGTATGAGATGACATTTATGCAATTTGTCAATGGGGAAGTTTCTCCTAAAAAGCACACAGGGCTCAAGCTTGTGAGGCCCAGCCTGCCCTATGCGGCTGTCCTACAGTGCACTGAAGGATGATCTTATTTAGCACCTTCAGAGAAGCACAAGCAGTAAATGCAGCTCCAATGCAACAGGCTCTGGATGCTGGAACAATCCCAACACCAGAGAGAACAGCACTGTTCTGTGCTCCTAACACAGGAGAAGCCCCAAAGCCTGGAGCCAGGCACACTTGGGTCCTGACCAAGAGACAGAGGGCTGCAGTCTGGCTGTTTGGTACACACAGGGGCAGTTTGTCTTTGCAGTTCTCTGGGGAAATATGTCATCAAATAGATTTCTCCCTCTCCCTCAGATTAGGAGCAAACAGTTTATAAATCAAATCAAGTGAAATCAAATCTTGCTCAGTTTATAAGTTCTCTGAAGACACAACTGCTGGGTTTTGGACTGGATATAGATTGCATCCATGATAGACCCAGATGTTTTATGTTCCTTACTTGAATGTCTCTTCTATAAATGATATTTGATTGAATTTATTTTTACTGCTTAAAGTTGGAGCCACCTTAAAAGCAAGCAGTAAATCAAAAGAAACCATCAATATCTTGAGGTGTTTAACAGCCCTCCAAGGGAGGAAAGCAGGTAATCCAGCTTGAGCACCAAACACTGCAACTTAGTTCTGGTTGAGCAGAAGATCCAACCTGCCTGAACTAGGCTCCTCACAGCCTTCAAAACCCCCTTTTTGGTAAAAGGGGCACTTGTGCTCTGGCAAAGAAAGATGGAGAAATACCCTACTTTGTGCTGCAGCGCGTTCAGGTCCTGTGTGAGATCCACGTTCTCATCCTCCAGCTCGTCAGCCCTCTGCCTGACCCTGCTCATGGCTCTGTGGTACTCACGGAGCTGGTTCTGGGGGAAAAAAAAGAGATTAATCAAGGCCAACAGGCCAGGAGACACGGGCAGAAGGTGATGTTAGACCTTCCACGCACAGCAATGGCCATTATGGTGCCGTTGAGGCCGTGCAGGCGAGCCCAGGCGATGGAGCTGGCATTGAGAGTGACCAGCTGGCCACGGATGGACGGGAAGGACGTCTCGATGCTCTGCAGGTCCTCCAGCAGGAGCAGGACACAGCTGTCACACACTGCAGGGGAATGCAGTAATCAGCACAGGTCTCCTGGGTTTCCCCAGCCTCTCTCTCCCCAGGACAGTGGGACACAGACCTTCACACTTCATGCTGTTGGGGCCGTTTGCCACCAGGATCTCGTGCTCACGCAGGCAGATGTCGCACTGCTTCCCCGTGAGCCCGTTGGGGCACGTGCACTCCCCGGTGCGAGGGTCACAGGAGCCCCCTCTGCACTCACACTCTGCAGGGGTGAGCAACACAGAATCACTTTGTGCTTTTACCACTCTGGAGAGAGGGGAAGGAGTGGTTTTATTCCAGCTGTGCTCATCTACACGCTGCTGCCGGGGGTTTCCCTGTGTAACCCAGCAACGTGCACAGGCCCTCAGACAGCTTTGCCAGCTGTTTTCCACCTTCAACAACTGGACCAGCAGCACAGCCCTGCCCCAGTGCCCCTGGCTGGGACCCCAGACTCACTTGTGCAGCCGCCCTGGCCGAAGCCCCAGTAGCCCGGGGCGCACTGGTGGCAGCGCGAGCCGCTGACGCCGGGCAGGCAGCTGCACTGGCCACTCTGCCCGTGGCAGCTGCTCCCCACGGCCCCCACGTCGCAGTCACACCTCCGGCAGCCCGAGCAGCCCTCGAAGCCGTAGTATCCCTCCTAGGGAAAAGCAGGACATGGATGCCCTGGTCAGCAAGTGTGCCTCTCTTCTGGGTCAGTGATGTGGGATCCCAGCTTTCCCTTCTAGGTGCTTTCAAAGCAACATGGTAAAGATGTGGAGCTGCAGAGAACCCACACATCAAGGGGCTGCCCTGCAAACCTGCCCTTGCCCCAGCTGGGTGCACTCAGGAAAATGGGGTTTACTGCAGTTTCCCAAACAGTGCCACACTACTGGAATGCTGCCTCCACTGCTTGCTGCCAGATCTTCAATAGGCTTTTGCCATGTACAGGGCAGCTCACGCAAATGCAGCCTTCACCAGCTGGCTGACAGCCAGCCCTGCTCTGCTCAGAGGCCTGGGGGATGACACACCAGGGCTGCCCCTCACTCCCATGACAAAGACAGGCACCATCCTAGGGCCCAGGTGACCCTCACCTCGCAGCGGTCACAGTGCTGGCCTGTCACTCCAGTCTTGCAGAAGCACTGCCCAGTTTGTGGATGGCAGGACTCAGTCCCACAAGGCGAACAGTTGCACTCTGCCAGGGAAAAATACACCCAGTATTACACTGAAGAGCCTGCCAGCCACTCACAACACTCACTGCTAACAGCAAAACTGCTATTTCCCCCTTATCCATCAAAGTAAAGGCAGAGCCCCTCTCCTCTTGGATCTGCTTCTCACAACAACTTATTCCCATGACTCCTTCTGCAAGCTGCAGTTGGGCTGCTGTTCCTCAGAGGGAGAGGGGCAGTGCTGGGAATGGTCACTCCCCTTGCCCCTGGGCTGGCTGCCTGCCCCACTCACGTGTGCAGTTCTTGGCCACCACGGCGTCCCCGTAGTAGCCGGGGGCGCAGAGCTGGCAGCGGGCGCCGGCCGTGTGGTGCATGCAGCCCGAGCAGGCTCCTGTCAGGGGGTCACAGCTGCTGAACAGCATGTTGGGATCCGTGTTCCCACTGCAGTCACAGGGCTGGCACGAGCTGCCGATCACCATGGGGTTGCCGTAGTAGCCCGGGGCACACCTGGAGAAACACGGCAAGTCACGACAGAACGGGGATCCTGCACCCTGCACCGGGGTTGCACAACTGGAACAGCGTGAGCATGCAACACTTGTAACTGCTGCAGCCCTCAGGGAGCACAAAGCACTTTGTGTTTTGCCTCGTGATGCCTCAGAAAGGCGGCTTTATCACAGGCTGCAAGTCAAGGCAAAGCACAGGTAAGTCATAAGCCACAGAATTTCAGCAGTCAGCATTTGCAGGCTGAAAAGAACTGAAGGAAATGCTGCCAGAACAAAGCACACAGGGGCAGAGCCAGCTGTTTCTGCTGCAGTCCTGAAGTGGACAACTTCTCTGCCACAGGAGTGGCTGCAAAGGATTGGTGTCTGAGGCCCCCCAAACACGGGTGACACCCCCTTACCGCTCACAGTTGGGTCCAGCGTAGCCTGGCTTGCAGAGACACTGCATGTTGGAACCCTTGTGGACACAACCAACAGCAAAGCTGGAACGAGAATGGGGACACAGGGAGGTGCAGTTAATGGTGCCAGGGGAGCTGATCACTCATTGTGGGCTGTTGGGGCCTCAGGTACGAGGCTGTGAACATGGTTTGGGGACAAGCACAAGGCTGGCATTGGGACACCTGCCCTGGTGGGGCACAGAGTGGTTCCAGTGGTTAAACAGTGAGGCCAAACAGGCAATCCCATCCTGGGGTGCTTACTTGTTGGAGGCAACTGAAAGAGGGCACGGGCACCCAACACACTGCAGGGGTTCCTGGGCAGAGGGGCTGCCCATGTAGCCATCCTTGCATCGCTCACAGTGGTCTCCTTCCGTGTTGTGCTGGCAGTTCTGCAAGGAAAAGGCAAGCTCTGGGCTCAGCACTGACAACAAGAAATGGTGGATGCACTAAAAACTCCCCATCAGTCCCAGAACTGCCTTGCACCCTAAGCTGACCCTAAGCAGGGTCACCACTGAAACAGTGCAGCCAATGCTCCAACTCAGGCATGGTTCTGCCAGCCCAGTTAGTACATAAAGAGTTTTTGAATCCCATGCTAGAGACCTCGTAACTCCAAAATATCACACTGCTCCACTGTTTACTTACAAGGCATATCCCAGAGCCTGGCAGGCACTGATCTGAGTGGCCATTGCAATGGCAGGGGATGCATTTTCCCAGAAAGAGCCCTTTGGTGTCCCTGTAGTAACCTGGAGCGCATTCCTGAGGAGACAGAAAAAGGCAGAGATCTGAAAAACAGCCTGATACTTTTGGGAAAAGCAAAGAAACTACATTAGTTTCCATGACAGAATTCTCACAGGGTTGTACTGATGGAGAAGAGATTAAAAGCAATGATGAAGATTTTTCAGTGCAGCTCGTTCCTGCTCCTTTTAACCAGGAGAGAATTGGCCAGAGAGAAGGACCCAACCCAAGGTACTGCAACACTTCAATGACTTCCCCATCACATTCCTTCCAAGAAGGCAGATGAAACTTTTGCACCTGTCCAAGGTGCACGGTGTTGTGGTGGGGAAATATTCCTTCTGTTGGAACAACCCAAGCTGTCATTTCAACTGAAGCCGTCAGGAGCCAGCTTGGAGGCAGCTGGTACCCAAAACATGGTTGTCTGACCTGTCTGACCTCCCCCTTACCTGGCAGGAGTCTCCCTGGTAGTTGGCTGGGCAGAAGCACAGCTCCACGTTGCTGGCACGGACGCCTGTGGCTGTGGCTGTTGCTGTCTCCAGCACCACGCGGCGCAGGGACACGGAGGAAGAGAGCTGGGAGAACAGTGCCCGGATCTGCAGCTGCTCCAGGTTTGCCAGCACCATCATGAGCTCCTCTCTGGATACAGGGTTGTGAGTCTCCGTGTGCCTGAAGTTACCCTGGTGGGAGAAAACCTGACATTACTGGCCAGAAGCACGGGCACCTGAACATCCAGCCCAGCCTCTGCAACCCTGCTGCTGGAATCTCTCCCCTTTGCATGGCTGAAAGAGCCCTGCAGCACCTGAAATGCTGAGCTAACAGCAATTGTCCCTCTTTCCTGCATTATCTGAGCACTTCACTCGTGTGTGCAATCTCACCTCCACCAGCTGCAGCTGGCCTTTGTGTGCCTCCCCTGGGGACGGGTAGGCGCCTTCCAGAAACATGATGCTCATCTGATTTCCCTGGGAAAAGCAAGGAAGGCGTCAGTCATCACCTCATCCTGCTCCTGCATCAGCAGGGGGCACCAGGGGATTTCTTGGGCTGCACCTTCAAGATCACGTCGGGCCGGGACTCCATGGGGATGAACACATCACCCCTGCGAGGGTTGGAGTGCAGCTCATAGCGAAGGTGCCCTCCATAGGAGGAAACCTGAGGGAGAGACAAATCCCACACGTTGCTGCAAGCCCACACCACTGAGATGAGACAGAGATGTCCATGCCCAATGCGAGTGTGAGCAGTGCCTGTGTCAGGCTACTGGTACACATGTTGGTGAGGTCATGGTGGTTCCCCATTCTCTTACCTGGTCCCCAAGGTAGGAGCTGGGTGCAACCCAGTAGAGCTCCTGGTAGGCATCTAGGAGGTTTTTGAGGTCAGCAGTGACGAGCTGCTCCCGTGGGTTCAGAACTGTTGGCACCTCATGGCGGTCACTGCTCAGCAAGAGCCACTCGTTCATGTCGACAAACTGTGGGGGGAAAAGAGCAACTGTGGGTCTTCTAGTGGAGTTGCAGAAAGTATTTGGGTGTTGATGCTCCAGAAGAGCAGGTCCCAGAGCAGCAGAAAGGGGAATAACAGGCTCACACCTCACATGCATCCTGATGAAGCCACAGGAAAGCTGATCATCACCCCCGCCCAGCACATGAGACCCCAGAGACCAGGAAAAGGGGCTGAAAGCAGGAGAGGGGCACAGGGAGTCAAAGATAACCCTCCTCAGGGTGTATCTTCAGCAGGATTAACGCAGGACAGAGACCCGAGGGCAGCAGGGAGCCAGGTGGGTGGGAACACACCTGACCTGCAGGCTCTGGTGGCCCCCAGCCCCTCTCACCTCAGCTCGGTGCTTCTCGGCGCTGCGGCAGCGATCGGTCGCACCAAAGCAGAAACACTTGGTGCAGCCCTTGGGGTTGGTGGCATCCAAAGAAAACGTCCCCAGGCGGCACTGGTCACACCTCAGGCCCTCCACATTTTCCTGAAAGACAAGCAAAGCTCAACAGCGTCAGCAGCTTCTCACAAGGCCTCACTGGAGGACAGGATGACTGGCTGAGTGATCAGAGCCCAATGCTGTGGTGCTGGAAGATGTTAAAGCAGTCTCCCAACAGGTTTTCTTCTAAAGCACCATCAAACATTACATTCACCTGGCGAAAGCACTTGTAAGCCCTACAAAGAGGCTGGAGCAGGCAGCTCAGCAGCTGTTTGAGTTACTCTGCTGTCATGAAGCCAGGAGCCAACAGGGCTGACAGCTCTACCTGCAACAAGCTCTGACACAGGGCTGGACTCAGACTGGCCATCTCCCCCAGTGACAGCCCAAGGAGGGAACCTTCATAGCCAGGAAGGATGAGGAGATAAGAGCATTTCAGGGTGCTCTGACCCCACCACCCCATGGGGCAAGGCTGGCTGCAGCTCAGGCACACAGACACTCCCCTTCTCCAACCCTGCTCCCTCTGGCACACTGGGGGACACAGCCCTGCCACCCCCAGCCAGAGCAGGAGAGTCGAGCCAAGGAGAAAGGCACCACCTGGAGGCATTGAGGGACTGACCTTGCAGTGACACTGCCCCGTGACTGGGTCACACACGCTGGCTTCAGTGCCAGCCTGGTGGCAGTCACAGCGCCGGCACTCGGGGTAGTGGTAGTAGCCAGGGGCACAGAGGTCACACTGTCGCCCGATGATGTTGGGCTTGCACCTGGGTGGACACAAGAGCCAGAAGAGCTTTCAGACCTTTCCTCACCCCCATTCTGCACATTTCTCCCTTCAGCTTGCCAAGGTGGCCCATCACTCCAGGAGGGACCAGGGATGCTGCCAGATGTCCCCAGTGCCAGGACAAGGCTCCCTCACCTGCACTGCCCACTGTCCACGTCACAGCCTGGCTCTGTCAGGTCCTGCACGCCTGGCCTGGAGCAGTTGCAGTCCTCACAGCCGATGAGGGGGTGGCAGCCGAAGGTTTGGGGCTCACAGACAACACACTCCGGCTTCAGGGTGTGGGGAGGGCAGATGCACTGCCCTGTCACCTCATCACAGAGACGTGTCCCACAGTCACAGGCTGCAAAGGGCAGGAAAGGGCTGAGTTCGGGTGAGCCAGACCCAAGAGCAAGTGTGGGGCATGAATACACAGCAAGTGCTGGGAAGGCAGTGGGGTATGGATACAGAACCAGTGCTGGGAAGGCAGAGGGGAAGACAGGAGAACTCACGCCTGCAGTTGGGGAAGCCCCAGTAGCCGGTGGCACAGCGGGAGCACTGGCGGCCGATGACGTTGGACTTGCAGGGACACTGTCCCCCAAAGGGCTGGCACTGGCTGCCCCGTGCCCCGGCCTCGTGGCAGTGGCACGGCTGTGCCCCGTTGTTGTAGAACAGGGACAGCGAGATGGCAGAGTCACGGCAGAACCTCGAGGATGTGCTGGGGCTGCAGGGGAAGGGAGGAGTCAGTGCTGCACATCCCCATGGCCTCCCCATCAGCCCAAATCCACCATCTCCTGCAGTGATGGGTTTAAAGTGGGAGGGAGAGCCCTGTGACACTGAAATCCCCCAAATACCCATGTTTGGTCAATAGAAAAAAAGCCTCAACCAGCCCCCTCTCCTTGCCATGGAGGGAAGGGCGTGTTCCTCCCTGAGTGGGCACCCAAAGCCAAGCATCTCACTTGATGTAGAAGCCGTTGATGCCACAGCTGCTGATGAAATCATAGGACTTGTCCAGGGGTTCCTCCTGCAGGTACTGGGAGGTGTAGCTGTCCTCAGGCACCACAAGGATGTAATCCTGCAAAGCAAGGGCGAGCTGGGTGAGCCAGGCTCTCAGCTCACACAGACAGACACCATCCAAAATGACTCTAAAGTCTAAATGCACCTTGAGCCCTTCATCCCTTGCCGGGACAGAACATAACACAGCAAGTACTGCAAAGACCAGGAGCCACCTCTCTGTTGATGTCTGTCCATCAGGGTCCATCTAACCTAAAGTACCACATGAAGAACAGCCCAAATTCACTGGACTAAAACCACACAGAATACCCCAGAGTACAGCACTGGCTGTGCCTCAGCAGGGAGGCAGTCTTTACCATTTTAAATTTCTATACATGAAGGTATCTTGGTTCCAATTCTATCTTTCAGCCATTTATCCAAATTTTGGTCAATCTTCTAGTCCTGTTGCCTGAGAATAACAAGGGCTACCTACTCCCATGATGAGGCTTGCTTGAACAAACAATATTATGCAGGTTTAAAATATTGCTAGGGCAGGAATAAGGTTTATTCTGAATTATCACAACCTACGCATGCAAAGTAACAGCTTCAATTTCTGCCCGGTCTTGAAATCAAAGCCAGAAAAAGAAGGACAACTGTCATATACAGAAGCTGCCCCTGTGAATTCTGCCCTCAATTTCACACAACTAAGGCTGGAGATTACAACTTTCTAGGGTAGTTCAGAGACTGATGGTGTGAAACATTCCTGCGATCACACAGTGACAAAAATCCAAGGAAAAACCCTCTGCTGAAGCCTGGCCCAGCGTGCTCTGGGAGCTTCCTGGAGAGAGGCTCACCAGCCACAGCTGCTTGCCCTCTGGCACTCGAACAACCACAGTCAGATCATTATCAGTGACATCCAGGATGATCTGGTCCTCAGAAACCACCAGGCTCCGGCACCCGTAGCCATGCGGGCAGAAATTCGCGTTAGTCTGACCTGAAAAGACAATAAATGTGTTGGTCCTAGATGTGCCTTGAGTCCCTATCACACCCTTCCAGTTTGGAAGGGTTCAAGTCAGTCTTGCTTCATTTTAGCAATCCCCAAAGAACCCACAGTTATCCTCTAGAATGGAAAACTCCCAGGGCTTCTGCCAACCAGCAGCTCCCCCAGGTCCCTGCCCTGCTCACCTTGCCAGATGCGCCCACCGTTGATCAGCACCTCCACGGGGAAGGTGGGGTGGTGGGGCTGGTAGAAGTGCAGGATGAAGGCATAGCGTCCCAGGGTCTGGATCCGGCTGTTGAACACCACTGCAGCCTGCCCCAAAATGGGAGAACACAGACAAAAATCCGTGTTTGATGCCTGCACTCACAGCTGGGAGGTTTTTCAACTATTGCAAAAATTTGTGCTCTTATTGCACAACTGCCGGCTCTTGAGAATTCAGTGAATCAAACCCCCCATCCCTCCACACTCCCCTCTCTAATGCTGCCACCTGAAAAGCTGTCCCTGGGATCCCAGAGAACCAAACAGGGTTAAATGAAGCCAAGACAGGTGAGTCCAGAGGAATTACAGGTTCAGGGAGAAGTTTAAAGTCCAGATTAAATGATGAAAATGCTAATTGATAAAGCTACTCAACAGCTAAGGAAAATTTCTCCCTGCCCCAGTGGTCCAGTGTCACAGCAGCAGCAAACCAGCCCAACCCACACCTGTGCCCCTACCTGTGGGGACTGCAGGAGGATGAGCTCTGCAGTGGGGTCCATGGCAGTTGGAGGACGAGGAGCAGGGTCCACTGGGACCCCATCTGGAGCCACATGGACAGCCTGAGCCAGGGGCACCTCGGGGGCAATGGGCAGAGCCTGGGCCCCCTCCAAAACGATTGACTGAGAAAGCTTCAGGAACCTTGAGGGGACACAGGAGCTGCTGAAAGACAAGGAGTAAACAGGATGTGAATATCTCCAGGAAGAAAAGAAAGAGGCTCTGGGGTCCTGGCAGGGAAGCACAGCCTGGAACTCCTGGAGGATTACAATGTGTGCCTGCTGAGGGAGAGCTCCCTACCAGCACCCCTGGGGCTCTGGGACATGGGCTCAGCAGGAAGAACAGGAGCCTGGCACTGGCTAATTCCTCTGCAAATATTTATTCAAAGCAGCATCGAGAATTTTGATACAGTGAGTGTCTTGCTGTATGTGAGCAAGCACAGGGATGCCTGTTTGGAATGACACTTGAGTGTCTGCCCCAAGAGGAAGAGAGGGGCCATCAATCTCACTGCCAGTCTGTGCTCAGAGGACACAGGCAAGGAGCTCCACCTCAGCTAGAGATTTCTTCCTACTGCATCAAGAACTTAAAAAGTCTCTGAGCCTGAGGGAAGCAGGGGAAACAAACATTTTTGGAAACAGCCCTGTTCGTGCTAAAGCTAAGGGGAACCTGAGACTCTCACCTGTTGGATGAGAAGGTGCCATGGACGCTGATGCAGTGCACCTTTGGCTCGATGAGCTCCATGGTGAACTGTGCAGCAGGGATCAGGTACACTTTGTGCTGCCACACAGGAGAGAGACACCTGGTTATGTGACAGACTCTGTCCCTGGAGCCACAGCAGTGCCTGTGCCCAACAGCCAGCAAGCACTTCAGCTAATGTAGGGCAGTCACACCTCTGCTTGCTAACCCTCATTCCTCGGCACAAGCCCTATGGCATTTAGAAGCTCCACATTTGATGGGATTCTTCCATCCCTGACTAGGCAACTGTATCTAGGCCTTAAGATAAAAAAGGAACTGCTCCATTGCTGCAGAGCTCCCTCTGCAAGAGCAGCTGCTTCTCCCCATCTCCTCCCCACTCCCAGTCCCATGATCTACTTCAAAACACCCCACTGACCACATTCTCTGCTTGGACTGGTCATGATACAGACCAAGATCCAGTATCCAGTCCAAACAGGGCTAGAAAACCCTTTACAGACTGGGTACCAGTCCAGCCTTTCCTCTCTGTGACCTGTTGATAGAGCTGCCCTCAGAGAGAGTCTTACCAGGAAGAAATCAGCCAGATCAGAGGTGAAACGAACAGTGGCCTCTGAGGTGAGTTCAAAAGTTGCCATTCGACTCTGGGAATCTACAGCAATCCCTCGACAAAGGAAACTGTAAGAAAAACACACATTTTGAAGCCAGCCTTGTGCAGGGTCATGACCCATTTCTTGTCCTGCCAGCCCTATGTCCTGAGGGGATTTACACAAAGTCCCTGGAAATCTTTTGATGCTTTTTCTGGCTGCTCGCAAGAGTGAAGTTTTCCAAGGACACCCCAAACATTTGTTTCCTACTGCAAAGGTTGCAATCTGAAATCAGACAGGGTGTGACCTGTCTCCAATAAACCTGCCTTAGGTCATTCCCTAAGTCAAGGTCCCTACCAACACATCCAGCTGTAAATAGATGCAAAAGATTATCTCCTGGCAGAGGCAATAGAGAGCTGTGTTGGTACAGGTACCACCCTGGGATAGGATGGCAACCACTAAAATCCGTGTCCAGCTACAGTGAGTTTGGACACACAGAGCTTAAGATGGACAACACTGGAGCACTGCTTTGTTTATGTGATAAACCAGAAAAAGTTCAGCTGGAGGGGGCCTGTCCTTGCCATGGCAGGGAACTGAACCCTTTCCCCCTGGAGCTGCCCATACCTGTAGACACAGGGGTAGAAGGTGAACGTGCCCTGCTGCGAGGTCGAGTGCGGCGAGCTCACGGCGATGCCCACGCTCTGCAGGGCGTTGGTGTTGGCATATTCCACCAGCAGCACGTACTTCCCAGGCTGGGCCACAGGCAGGGACAGCTGCACTTCCACCTGCAGGACACAGGGACCACTGAGGGAGTGTGTGCAGGATGTGTGTGCTACAAACCAGCCTCCTCTGCAGCTCAGGGGACAACACAACAAAATCCCATCCAATCCTTGCCAACCTTTACATGTGAGACTCTGGGTTGGGTGCCTTGAACAGGGCACACAGGCACACAGCTGCACAGGTGTTAAACCCTTCTGGTCACCTGCCCAGGTGTAGGTAAAGCCCCAGACAGGGGGGGCAGAGGGGTGAGTGCTGCAGTGGCTGGGACAGGGACAAAGCACAAGTGCCACTCACATCACTGCCACTGCAGGTGGCCATGCGGGGGTGGGAGGGGCTGAGCTGCTCCGTGGGACACAGCCTGGGGAGCCTGTTGTCCAGCCTGCACACTGCATCCACCCCTGGCACGGCAGGGAAGCCCTCCACAGACAGGTACTTGTACAAGAGGCAGCTGGAAACAGAAAAAAAAATGTGGAGTACAAATGTTACATCATGATTATGGAAGCTAAGACACACAGCCTGGGCCCAGCCAGGTTTACAAAAGGCTTTGGTCTATTAGGAGGGCCAAGAAACAGCTCTGGTCAGTGGGGAGCAAGGGACTGGGCATTACAGGACTAGAGAGGGCAGTGACAACAAAAAGCTTCTCCCCTTGCAATGGGTTTTATCCTGGGGACCACTACTGTGGTGGAGGGGACAACCAGTGTCCAGAGCCCAGCCAGCCTTCTTGCCAACACAGAGAGGTTCTGGGCAAGCAGAGGTACTCAAACACTCCAAACACTACCAGACTCTGTTCATTTTAAATAGTCCAGCAAGACCCACTCATTGTAGCCATTTTTGAGGACACACACAGCCAAACACAACCTGGCACTGGGAACCCAGCCTAGCAGAGAGCTGGGCTATGGTGTCACTGGGTGGGCTGGCCCTCCAGGGTCCATGAGAAAACACAGACTGGCTGTGCCATGGATGAGGAGATCTATGGGTTGCCCTTCTGGGCCAGTGCAGGCTCCACAAGCTTTATCGACCATAGCCAAGTGCTCTACAAAGCAGTTTTACAGAGTGTGGACTGTACATATTCCTTAACCCCAGGCCAAGAGGAGCTGAGCAGCCCCACACAGCACAAAGGTGTGCAGATCCTTACTTCTGGGTGGCTTGTTCAGGGGCTGGCTGGTAGGTACAGGGCTCCGTGACCTTCAGCTGCAGGATCGGCGCCTCATAGTAGGAGCTGGGCAGCAAAACCAGATAGTCCTGGCAGGAGAGATGGGAGAGGTGTCATGCTTGGGACAAGTGACCCCAGGGAGCTGCTGAAGCCCCCACAGTGGGTGGAGCACAGGCCCTTACCAGCAGCACTCCCTCTGCTTCAATAACCAGAGACCAGGTGTTGGGGTTCAGCACGAAGGGCTCCCCAAAGCTGTTCTGGGGCACGGTGACAAAGGCTGGCTCCGTGCTGGGAGCAAAGACAATCTGCTTGGTCTGCTCTGTACCTGCAATGGGAGGGATGAGAGGCTGTGAAGGGACTGGAATGGAAAAGCTGGGGCTGGACATGGCAGGCTGTGCTCAGAGAAGCAGCTTTGTGGTGCAGTGGGGAGTGACAGCTCCCACTCTCTCCATGCACCACGGTCCCACACTGTCCTGGAACAGAGACATCCACTCTCAGTCTGCTCAACAGCCTAATGGGAGAAATAAAAATAAATCACTGCAATCCTTAGTGCAAATCCAGAGCTCTCACAGTGTGCTCTGCATCCCCAGACTGCAAAGCACAGAGTGGTGCAAGCCAAGGAATGTTTTGCCAGCTAGAAAAGGAAAGAACTCATCTGTGAAGAGTTAATCGTGAGACAGACAAAAAGAATTGCCCAGATACATATTTCCTCAGGAATATTCTGACCCCAGCTCCACAGGCAAGATACCTGTCTTCTGGCAAACTTTCAGGCCCCCAAGGTGTGCTCCTGCCTTTCTTCCTGCCAGCCACAGACTCTGCACTCCAGATTTACACATTATTTTAAACTGACAGGACAGAATGGGACAAGGCCTGATCCTGCTGTTGCTGAACAGCTCCTTGGATCAGTTGACAGTCCCATGACCTCTTCATTGATGGATGCAATCAAACACAGCACCTGGAAGCAGACTGTGTGCCTGTCCAGCAGTCTCAGGAGCTTTTGAAGAGCACAGGTGAGAGGGGTTCACCCAGAATGGCTGCATGACGAGCACGTGAGATGAAGAAGTGGAGAACGTGGCACACTGACTGTCCTGGTGTGGCACATGGACATCAAGGCACAACACACAGGGCCAGAAGCTAAAGCAAGGGCTTGCACTACTGCTGGGATGGATAATGACCCCTTCCCATGTGTGGCAGCTCTGTGACATGCCTGGCATCAGCTGAGGCTGGGGCCTGACTTTTCCAGATGGGAAGCAGAGGTGAGGATGCATGGAATGAAGAGATTTCCCTGAACTGGCATTGGAGCAGATTTCTCGACAAGGGTTTCACATCCCTTTGAGGCAATACACAACTCCAACTGAGACAGCTTCTGGAGGTGGAGTGGAAGAAACCAGGCTGAAAATCCCATACTTGGGAAAGGCTTCCCTTTTCACAAGCCACATCTTCCAACTTCTTTCCAGGCTGCTTGTCCTTTGCCATGGAGAAGCCCTTTCCATCCAGACAGGAGGTGGCTCAGCACTCCTGAAGCCTCCCAAGGCTGCTGCCCTCCCGGGTCCTGTTGTTGGTGCACCAGTCTGGCTGCTTGCCTTCAGCACTACAAAAATCATGTTGCTTCTCCACAAGAAGTGAAGCACTTTTTAGGGCAAATGAGCTCTGCTGCTGGATAGGACAGATTAAATACTTCCTGACCTTTGGTGGGATCATAAAGCATGACCACAGCTCCTGCTCTTCTTGTTCTGCTGTGTAACATGACTGGACATAAAAATAAGCCATTCTTCCTCTCAAAATAAACAAGGCAGAAAAATAATATTTTGGCATTTCAAACATTGCATATCACATCCAAGGCAGAACCTATGTCAGCTCAAGACAGAGGAGAGAACTTCACACATTGATAAATTATGCAGTTGGTGTTGACAGCCTTGTGCTGTGCTCGTGTGGTCTGAAGGAAGAGCTTCAGCAGGACAATGTGGCTGTGGCATCTGCAGGGGTAAAATCAACCATCCACCACAGCTTCAGGTGTGTTCCCATGTAGTCTTGCTCAGATTGTTTCCCAGAATATTTGCTTTCCAGGTTTCTAGGCTTGTTCAGACATCTTTTGGTGGCTCTTCTCCAGCAGCTCATGGCTCGATGAGAGGACACTGCACCAGAATGCAATGCCTGTGTCAGATGTGAAATTCCATGGCACTTCCAAGCCCCACACCAGGTGTGAAGCAGCAGCCTGGTTTGGGAGGAGCACATGGAAAAGGCAGGACTGCCACGTCAGGGCATCTGCTAAATAAAACCACATCCAGCTGCCAAAGTTCGGATCCACTTTTCCCAGCTCTTGGCTCATTCTCGTTTTGTGGAAAGTCAGCTCAGTTTTGCCTGGGGCACTGGGGTGATCTTGTCCTGTGCTGGAAAAGTTGTATGGAACTGGACAACAGCTTTATCTCCCACCAGCCTGGCTGGTATCAGTCCTCAGTGAGCAGCCCCAGGGCTGGGCCCACCTTGCTGCTGCTGTGGTAAATAAAGAGGGCTGCAAACTCAAATCAGCCTTTCAGCTGGGAGGGCAGGACTAATGAGTAAAGCCATATGGAAGCATCTTCCGGAAAGGATGGTGCAGAAGGTTGCCTGGGATGGGGAGGAGGTGGCGATGGCACAGGGAAGCAGAGCAGTCTGGGATCCTTACCTCTCCTTCGTGGCTGATAAGCTGTAATTTTGCCATACACAGTGGCCCCTCCTGAATTAATATACCTCAGGATGACATGGAACAGATAGAGCTCTGCCTCCTTCACGTCTACAGTGACTCTGATTTTATTCTGCAAAAAGCAAAAGAGCACATGGGGCACATGTCACTGGTGGGGGGCAGCTCCTGAGTGCTCCACCCGCTCTGGGGAGGGCCTGACCCGCCTGCCCTACCTGCCTGCCTGCCTTGCCTCTCTTCCCCCTCCCTGGCCAGCCCAGGGCACGGCTCTGGCCGGCCCCCTGAGACGGGCACACCTGGGACGGACACACCTTGGGGCAGGAGAAGGGGCAGAGGAGCAGTGTCGCAGCGTGGGATGCTCTGAGTTAGTCTAGAAGTGAAAAATGCACTTACAGTTGCCACAAACATTAAACTTTCCTTCCTCAACGACCGAGACCCTCCCTTCCACACTGGCGGGCCCCCGGCTGACGTAGCGGAAGACGAGGCGGAAGAGGTCGGGGGAGGTCACATTGAGAGTCACCACTACCTTGGGCTGGTGGGAGAGAGAAAGGGGAGAGAAGCAGAGCACACCTTCAGTTACCTCCACCACGCACTCTGCCAGCCCAAGCACAGCCGCTCGGCTCACTGCCCCCAAAGCAACATGCCACAGTGCGGGGAGGAGACAAGCACACAGACCCTACTGCTCACAGCACCTCCTGACACTGTCCCCCGCCTCGGGGGGACACTTGGGGCCAGCCACCGAGGGAGCAACCTGCCTGTGGAAGGGGGTGGGAAGGCTGTGATCACAGCTGGAAGATGCTGCAGCACAGCAGGGTGGCACAGCTGTCCTGGGGCATACATCGTGACAGCAGAAAGGTTATGGGAAGTTGTTGCTTTTGGGTTTAGTGTGCTGTAATCAGCCACCAGGTACCAAACTCCTGCCCTTATGTTTATGGGGCTCTGCCCAACTGCCCACAGAAGAGGCTGGGAATTGAGCTGGTGCCTTGTCCTCAGGAATGTGCAGTGCTAAGGACCAGCAGGGCTAATGGACCACACAACTGATGGCACATCTGCCCTCCACCTGCCTGGATGCTGCTTGGCAAGACCCCAAGCTAAGGAGATGCTTACGTTTGACTCATTTCAAAGAGAGCTAGGCTTAAATAACCTCCTGCCTACAGGACAAAGCTGGGCTCTGCCCAGGGAGACTTCCAATGAGGTCTGTTCTCCAAAGCTCCAGTTACACACCATCTTCCCACTGGAGAGCAAACTGGAAGGGTTTTGATGATAACAAACCACAGTGAGACCTGCCAGCAGAAAGTCATGTGCCAGCCTTTCTATCAAGATCTATTTCTAGCTAATTCACCAATGCTGCATGCAACACTGGAGCTATGAGCCTGAGCATGAGCTCCATCCTTAAGCTTTAAAGCTAGGATTTTCTCACGGGAACCTACAGGAATTCACTGCTTAGCTCCTACCTAAAAATCAGTGGTAAAGAGTTCCTCTGTTCTTTCACCTAAGCACAAAACTGTGAAGAAAACTGAAAGTACATGCACCAGAGTAAGGAGCATCTTACGTGGGACAGGACTGTCAGAGAATCACTGCCCTGCACTCCATCCCCAAACACGCACACACTTCCGCAGGGGCCATGCAGAAGAAAACACCAAGGAGAGAGAAAGAGTCAACAGATGAAACAGCTTCACTTCTAGGACTTACACAACTCCAGGTTAGCATAAACCACTGTTACAGCAAACCAGCTAACAGCAAGAGCAAAGGCTGAAAGGTAACAAGAGGTCCAAGCTGAACATGGCAGCTGAGGAGGAGATAACTTGTTTTTGGAAAAGGGAGTAAAGGTTATGCAGAGTTATAGGAAAGAGCAGAGTCAGTCGACAGAGGAACAAGGAAACTGAGAGACAGTGTTTATAGACATCCCTGTAAGTAATCACCATGCTACCACCTTTGTCTAAATGGATTAGGATGTCACGGGATTCCCAGTTTAGGATCTTTTCCCACATCAGTCTATGCCACCCCCAGCACTACAGGAAATACCTGCACAAACAGGCTATATATACACTGTCCTGTTTATGTTGGCCATCCTGTGACTTTAGGGGTTTCAGGGGCACTTGGGGTGAAAGATGAGTGTGCCAAAAGCACATCAGTGCTCCACGGGCCGCATCCTCCCCAGGGGGAGCTGTGCTGGGCTGCAGCCAGCAGGCGTACCTGGATGGAGGACATCTGTGCATAGCCTCGCCAGCTGAAGCCCTCGAACTCCAGGGGGTTGTAGCCAAAGCGCACGGCCCGCCCGGCCGGCGTGGTGCCTTCCTCCAGCTCGAATTTCAAGTGGTGAAGGTCAGGGAAATAATGGTCCCGTGCAGGTCTAGGGAGAAGAGAGAGAGAGCATCGTCACCTGCTGGGCTACCCAGAGGCCACCTCCGCCAGGCACGCGGCTGATGTGACAGCAGCCCGCACGATGCTGTCCCCATCCCCGCGGTGGCAGAGGACAGCGTGGGAGGCAGAGCACGCCAAGGTGCAGCTTACTGGGTGCAGGTGGGACCCCGAGTGCTCTGCCGGCAGCGACAGGCTCCGCTCCGCTCCTCGCAGGACGGCCCCAGGGCCCCGCCGACGTCGCACCGGCAGCCTGCGGGCAGGAAGCGCCTGTTTATGTTCCCGCCGCGCTAACGAGCTCCTGGTCGCTAATCAAAGGCGCATCCCAGCGGGCGGGGGAGCCTGGGGACACTATTTTTATTCCGTTGTATCCGTTTTCATATTTGGCCCCGGACCCACTTGGATCGACTCTTCCTCCACCTCAGCGCCGAGCTATTTCCAGGCGGCCGAGGGAACGAGGTCTGCGAACGCTCACGGCCGGGTGCGGCAGCCCTGCCACCAGCCGCAGCCTCGCTCCTCTCCCCTCCCCTCCCCAGCCGTGCCAGCATTGCGGGGGATGGCTCCGAGCAGCCGGATCTCCTCCTCTACCTCTTCCCATGGACACGGTGGAGAATGGCCAACCCCACGGATCCATGCCCACGCTCTCCCAGCAGAAGGAAGGGGCACAGCTGCAAGGATGTGACCAGTGGTTCGAACACACCAGTTTCTGGTACCCAAAGGGGCACCTTACCTGGCTGTTTGCTCCCCAGCCTGACAAACACGTGTCCAATAGTGGAAATGCATGACCTTAGGTCTCCAGATCCACAGTAACTCCCAGCCCAAGCTCTGGGCTGTGGTATAGAATCATCAAGACTGGAAGACACTTTTAAGATCATCGAATTCCAACCATCAACCCAACACTGCCACTGTAACCCCTAAAGCACTTAACCACATCATCCCAAAAACAATGGCCCAAAACAGAAGGTGGGACATTTCTCACCCCTTTTCTTCAAGGTCAACCTTGCTGTTGGGGTCTGTGCAATAGGGTCAGTTCTTCTGGCCCCCATCACTCACCAAACACACCACGAAGGGGGCTCACCTTGGCAGCCAAAGTAATTTGCATTCTCCATGTTGAAGTAGCCGTCCCTGCAGGTCGAGCAGAACTGCCCACACACGTTGGCTTTGCAGAAGCACTGCCCGTCGCCCTGGGAGAGAAGCAGGCATGGAAACTCACTCCCTCCTGTTGCTTGTCATGCCTAAGCTGCTCCTCAGTTATTTGGGTTCTGGTCTGAGACACTGCAGGAGCATTTTGAGTTTCATGCTCCACACGGCTTCCTGCGCGTGGGTGGGCCAGATAAGGGCCAGATAACTTAAATTACCCAACAATGCAGGCAAACAAAAATCCAGGCATCCTGGGACAGACCCAGAAATATTTAGGTGCCTAATTTATGACAGGTCTTAATCCCACATTCTCATGCAAGCCCAGATTGTGGTGCAAGCGTTGAGAACTCGGCATCGGGGCCTCTCCAGCAGCTGCTGGGAGAGACAGAGCTGAACGCTCCCAACACAGCACACTCAGAGGAGCCTGGAAGCAGAGGAGCAAACTCACCTGCCGGCACTCCGAGATTCCGCTGAGGGTGCCCTTGGTGTCACACTTGCAGCCTGAGGAGAGGGAGATGAACAAGAAAGACAGGAGGTCAATCAGCCCCTGAGAAGAAGCCTGATGGGGTCAGCACCCACCACACCAGAGGACACTCTGGGGTAAGAGGAGCCAGGAAATGGTCAAGCAGAAGGTAGCCCTGCACAAGGGCTCACATTTCATTTTGGACAGCTACTGCTGAGGACACAGCTACCAAAGAAATTTGCCTTTTCTGCGTATTTGGCCATGAAAAATTAAGTGTCTGCAGGGAGGGCTGATAATGGCACAACTCATTGCATAAACCCTATGCTTCATCCCAAGGAAAAAGCTCCAGGCTCTGGCCTTTCCCCTCTCCACATGAGGGCTAGCCAGAGCACTCCAGCTTTGACACAGCACTTCTGGGTGGAGATGGAAGGAAGGGCATCACTTCCAATCCTGTAGTGATGGTGCCCACTGGCTTGAGTTTGGCTCTTGCACCATGGAGGGGACTTTGGGGGCTGTGCAAATGCCATTTCCTTACTCAGGCAGCCGTAGGGGTTCTCTGGAGTCAGGTTCCAATATCCAGGCTTGCATCTGTCACAAGCTGGGCCTTCAACATATGCCCGACATGCACAGGAGCCCTGGGGAAAGGCGGGAGGAGAAAAGAGCAGGTGAGAATTTGCAGCATGGTGGTTGAACGTGGGGTCTGCTGCTCTGGCTGCGTTTTGGCTAAGCTTAAGGACTTGGTCCAAAAAGAGATAAAGTGGATCATACAAAACAACCTGCAGGGGTTGTGGTGGGTTTATTTGATACTCACCGAGGCCAGCGAGGGATCTGCAGTCTCCAACCCTGCTGGGTTACAGGAGCCCACTAGAAAAGAGGGGTAAAAGAACGGATTTATAGAACCAGCTCACTCCCTGGCTGTCCCTAACTGGGGTTACTTCTCCCCTTGCAAAGCTTTTGGGGGATGATAAACCCATTTACCAGCACCCAAGAGACTGGAGTGCCCTAAGAGATCAGGGAAAAGGGGCTACCTTCACAGTGGGGGAAGCCATAGGCGCCGGGCACGCAGCTGTCACAGCGCAGTCCTGTCACCTTGGGCCGGCAGCTGCACTGCCCTGTGTCCTGGTCACAGCTGCCGTGCAGGGACCCCTCCCGGGAGCACTGGCAAGCTGCAAGAAAGGGGACAGAACTGCTGGAGCAGCGTCCAGGGCTTCCCAGAAGCAGCCTCTTTTATCTGCCTGACCTTCACCAAAAGCAGCCAGAAATGTGGGTTATAAATAAAATCCTCATTCTTTGCTTTTGGTGAAAACCAGCCCAATCTTTTAATAAAAACAATAGAAGCCCCAATGTTTATCACACCCATTCACACACATTTATGTGTATTTCAGAGGCAAGGAAGAGTTTTGGTTGAGAAGGGGTAAGTGTGATCTATCAGACCCTACAAAACCCCAAACACCCCCAAGAGCAGCATTTGGGTCCACCCTGTGGATGTTGGATGTGGGCAGCAGGGTGAGGTCAGGGCAATGGTTCCACAGCCTCCTGCATGACCTGCTGCCCATGAATGCACAGAGATCCCACTGCCCAATCACAGGGAAGGTCAGCAAGCTGCCAGGGAACTGCCCATGCCTTCCTTGCCCAGCCAACACACCTCAAATCCCTGCCAAAGGAGACATTCTAGGCTGACACCCCCACACTGGCTAACAGCAAAAGACTGCTCAGGAAACAACAGATTTTAAAAAAATATAAAAATCAGGTGGTTCTTTTCTTTCCTTGCTGTGGCTCTTCTGCAGCTCTGCAATGTGGCCACAGCTTTATGAGACAGAAAAAAAAGTGATCACTGAACTCCTGTGAGACTATTTCATCTCTGCCTCCAGCCTCTTCAAAGGCATATTGCCGGCACCAGCATTTGGGAGGAGTGTTCTGCCAGCTGGCACAGC
Source organism: Drymodes brunneopygia (assembly GCA_013400955.1). NCBI lineage: Eukaryota > Metazoa > Chordata > Aves > Passeriformes > Petroicidae > Drymodes > Drymodes brunneopygia. The sequence continues at coordinate 332,092 of VZTZ01012261.1, forward strand.
TCAGGACTCCACATTTAGTACAGTGCAAGAGGGTGATGATGCTCTTTTGTTGCTTCAGGGAAATTGTATCACGGATTACTTTTTAATGAGCAGTAAATTCTTGCTGGGAGACATGAGAGTACATCTGGCTTCCAGTTGGGACTGCTGACAGGGAGGGAGATGGGGACACTGCCCAGAGCTGGGGAGGGCTGGTCAGAGCATTTGGGGTGCAGACACCTGCCACAGGCACTGCCCACTCCTGGCACCAGCAGCAGTAGTCCAGGAGTGATGCAGTGCCCAGGGAAATGGACAGGATCAGAGGATCATTAAGGCTGGAAAAGACCTCTAATACCACCATCCAACTGCTCCCCCAGCACTTCCAAGCCCACCACTAAACCATGTCCCCAAGTGTCACATCAACACGGCTTTTCCATCCTCCCAATGATGGTGACTCCACCACTGCTCTGAGCAGCCCATGCCAATGCCTGACAACCGCTTTGGTGAAGAAATTTTTCCCAATACCCAACCTAAACCTCCTAGGGTGCAACTTGGGGCTGTCTCCTCTTGTCCTGCCACTTGTTACTTGGTAGAAGAGACCGACCCTGGTCTGGCCAGAGCCTCCTCTCAGGTGGTTGTGGAGAGCAGTAGGGTGTTACTCACGGGTACAGCTGGGGTATCCATAGAAGCCCAGGGCACACTGGCTGCAGCTGTGTCCCGCAAAATTCCCGTGGCATCGACACTGCCCCGCCGGGCTGCAGTTGTTGTCCACTGCACCCCGGGAGTCGCAGGAGCAAGCTGTAAGAGCAGGACTCTGATGATCCCTGTGATCTGTGGCCAAGCACTGCTGGTCTGAATTGTCATTCAGCCCCCCCAGGAATTGGCCACTTCCATCAGAACTAAATTAATTTCTTAATCCCTTGGCAAATCAAGCAGTATTTTCATAGGCGTACCAGGAAAATGCCACCGAGGGGTTTTTACAGCCCATTCAATGTTCCCCAGCAGTTTAGTAGGTTAATGCACTAAAATGACACACAAAAAAAGGCATAAGCTGAGACACCAGGTCACAGCAGGGTTGTGATGAGGAAGTGTGACTGATAAAAACTGCTTTGTCTTCCAGGCTTTGCTATGATCCATGACCTCCAGAACAAGCCTGCCAAACTCACAGCGCAAACCACATGGGTTTGACTTTGAGAAACAAACAAAAACAGGTTATGTTTTTCAGAGCAGCAGGAGCTGCAGGTTCAGGTGCTCACCGTAGCAGTGGGGGTAGGAGTGGTGCCCAGGGCTGCACTGCTCACACCGTGGCCCAGCAAACTCAGCTCTGCAGAAACAATTCCCGGCAGAGTCGCAGCCTCCCGGCAGCGTCCCGACCGCGCTGCAGCCGCACACTGCAACACACAGAGAGCAACCCCCTGAGCTGGGAGCCTGGCCAGAGCTCAGGGCAAAACGTCCTTTCCCTGGGGTTCTCAGATAGGCATCAGGTGCTGCTCTAAGCGTTCAAACCATCATTCTCTGCCCATGGCACATATTCTCCAAAACACCAACAAAATCACTTTCCAGTCCTTCAGGCCCCTGCCAGAGGACTCTGGCTGTGTGTCCCCACCCAGGCCCGTGAAGGACAGACACTCACACTGGCACAGGGGGTAGTTGAAGTAGCCTGGAGCACACTGGTCACACGAGTGTCCTTCAAATCCCGTCCGGCACAGACACTGCCCTGTCTCGCTGTCACAGGTGCCATCATACTGACCAGGGCCAGAGCACTGGCAGGCTGCAAAGCAACAGAGGCATTAGTAAATAAGCAAGTTTTTTGTCTTTAGCCTCCCCAGGAAAAGAACCAGAGAATCTGTTCCTCTGGGGTAGCAGAGCAGTTGCTGGAGAAAGCACTGGGAACAGAGCTGACAGCAAGCATGCCTGGCCCATAGCTCACATCCATGGGGAATTTCTCAAGAGCACCCCCACCACAGCTTGGGAGGACGCTGGAGGGTCAGGGCTGGGTGGAAAACAACAGCAGAAGTGCAGAAGTCATGGGAATTTGTCACTTGGAAGTGGAGCTGTGGAATTCCTCCTCCCCAGCATGAGTGGAGAACAAGGAGAAGCCCAGCAGGGCGAGCCTGGGGACGCTGCCCGTGGGTACTCACGCTGGCAGCTGGGTCCGTAGTGGCCTGGGGCACACTGGTCACAGTGTGTGCCCTGGAAGTTGGGCTTGCACACGCACATCCCCACCCGAGGGTCCTTCCGACAGGCGTTGCCTTCCGTCCCGCCCGCGTAGCAGTCGCAGTCTGGATGGGGACACAACAGGTGACACCACACACGGCTGGCAGCCGAGCTCTGAGCTCCCACAGGGACAGGGCAGGAGTTGCCATGAGGCAACTCAAATGCTCAAGCGTTTGTCTCCATAACCTCCCTATCAGATGAAAATGTTTTAAGCAAACCACGCCCGGCTGGCGGGGCGGCTGGGAGGCCTCAGCAGCACGCAGGTGTGAAGGTGCAGGATGGGCAGCAAATGCTGCTTCCACAAGCCCAGACAGAGCTGATTCAGTGTAGTGAATAATCAGAGCCTTGGGCTAACCATGGTGAGCTCTGGGCTTTCTCTCTGGTCACTCCATGCTCAGCTGCACCCAAGACCTTCCCACCGGCAGGGCAGGGTGTCCCGGGCAGGCAGTGCCGAGGCTCTGAGCCAGCCCTGCTGCCACCAACAGCAGTGGTGTGGGGTGGGAGAGGGAATGACAAACATCATTCAAAAACCAGAGGGAGGGGGAGGTGGGGAAATGAGAAGGGAAGTGAGAAATTCCAGCTCAGGAAAGAAAAAACCTGTCTGGAAGATACAGACTTCAATGTATCAGAAGGAAGGGAAAAGGTTATCTGGTGCATGCTGGGGAGCATGAGACAGGGGAGGATTCAGTGGGAAAAGAGACAGAAAAAAGCACAAGGGAGTAGATGAACTGAGGGGAGTGAACATGAGAGAGGAGGGAAAGGAGGTGGAGGGGAGCAGGGATGAGAGCACAGATGAGCTTTCTGAACAACAGAGGAAGTGACACAGAGTGAGTGGCTGTCCATGCACGACCCTTCAGAGGTGCCAGCAGAGCTCCCAGCTCAGTCACAGCCCCTCCACGACCTTTGGGGGAGGTTCCTCACAGGGAGGGCAGAAGGGACATCCCCACATGGCCTGGACCCCAGAAAAAAACACACTGTCTGTCACTCTAGGCTAGAGTTTCCATATCCGTAATAAAGGGATCATAAAATTTCTTTTCCTCCACACTCAGCTGCTGCTTGTACTCTCTTAAAAACACTCAGGGCTGCCTTGTACAACGTATGTGCCCAATAAGACCTGATCTTGCACTGGATGGGAGGTGTAACAGAAATGACAGCATTGCTAAAGCATCAAGGAAAATTGCACTGCTTACTTATGATCTGTCCTGCAGGAAGCACTTGTTCTCCAGTATCGTTGTGAGAGAAGGCTGGAATGGCTGTGCAGAGAGAGACACATTGCACAGGTCATCACACACACTCAGAGAAATCCTGTTGGAATATCAAGGACTTGACAGTCCCAAAGCTGAACAGGCTGTATGAAAATGTGGAACAAGGGGTAAAGCACAGATGTCCCACTAAACAATGATCCATAACGGCCCTTTTTAGCCTGTCTTTCATAAGAAAGTGAGAGATGGAACTCCAGGCAAGCAGGAAACTCCTCTTGAACCCTGGGTTCAGAGCAGCTCAGTTCTGGTCCAGCTTCCACCCAGCCAAACGTGGACTTGTGCCCACCTGAAAGAACCCCTCATGGGACAGGAGTGCCACGTGGCATGGGGAAAGCACACTCCCAGGAGCCACAGCTGGAGCTGCTGGCCCTTCCCACAGCTGCTGGGTCTGTGGGCTCCCAGCTGTGAAGCCCCCACTCACGGTAGCAGTGGGGGAAGTTGAGGTAGCCCTCGGCACAGGCGTCGCAGTGCTCCCCGGTGTAGTTGGGTTTGCAGTAGCAGCGCCCGGTGAGGTCCTCGCAGGTGCCGTCGGTGAAGTCAGACTCACAGTTACAGCCTGCAGAGAGGGACAAGCCAGCAGCAGGGTCACTGACTGGGGCCTCAGGCTCCCTGAAACCTCTCAGCCCAACCCTGCAGAGCGCCCTCCCCAGTGTCACCAAGCCCAGCAGGATGTCACTGCAGGGGAGCTCGCACTCACGGTAGCAGATGTACGGAGAGTCGATGGGGTGGTCAGGGGATCGATAGTATCCTGGGATGCACCTCTCACAGTTAATGCCAGTGGTGTGATGCTGAAACACAGTGGGTCAGAGAGGCATCACTTCCTCTGTCTGCAGTATTCACATTCAACTGCCAGATTTACTGACAGCTCCAGGTTACAGAGGAAGCAGCTCAAGAGTGTCAGCACACCGAGGATCTAAATCTGCTCAAAATTCCACATACACCAACTTGGACACAAAGCATTTCCTGCAAACTGTATCCTCCCATAAACATATGAGTTTCAAGTTCATATCTGACCTTCAGCCCATTTCACTTCCTTCAGATGGTAAAATGTCCTGACCACTCTGTGCTTGGAGGATAGGAGCAACCTGTTTCCTCCCAGTGAGGAAGCACAGCCAGAAGTTTTGTGCCAGTGCATGAATTAACCACGTCACAGTCACCATCACCTTGGGAAGGGCAAAGCTACTTTCCCACTTTCACAGAGACTGAAGACTGGCATTTTGGTGGGCAGAGAGACATCCAGGGAGATGCCAGAGCACTGTGAACTAGGCAGGGATTTCCCAGTGTGCTGGGCAGCAACCTGTCCCTCCCAACTCCAGTGTCTCAGCAAACTATAGCTTTAAAAGGTAGTGGTACTGCCAGGGTCAGCTAGAAACCCCAGTGCTGTTCTCATTACTGGTGCACGCTCCTTTAATCCATGGCAAAGAGACTAAATTTCCAGGCAGAGACCTAATTTAGGTAACAGAGGGGCTTGGTGGAGGTCCCAGCGAGGCTGAACTCCAGGTTGACAGCAGAAACAAACACAAACATTTGCAACAGCCTTTTCCAGAGGAGCTTACCTGGCAGTCAATACAAACACCTCCCCCTTCAAACTTGTCCTCACGACTCCTGCTGGCTTTGTGTCGATCCACCTCGGGGTCGTAGTAGCAGTCATAGGCATGGCCATTGCAATTGCAGGCTGGAATTCAGAAATGTGAGCTAAACCACCCGTCCTCAGAGCTCCTTCGGTCAGCAGCTGGATCTCAGGATGTCAGCTCTCCCTCCTAGGTTTGATGGGTTGCTTTTCCATGAGGAAAGATGCCTGAATGCATCTGGGGGATTACATGATCTCCCAAGCCCTCTGAAGTCTTTCAGCTCAAAAGCACAGAAGCAGCAACTCCCTCATTAAGTCTGGTCTGCAACCAGGAGAGTGCAGTGGGCACAAAATCACAAGTAAAGTATGTGCAGGCGTGTATGGACGAGAAAGAAAAATCACCACGCTGTGGGGCCTCGAGTAGTCTAGTTTAGAGAGTAACATTCTTGCCTCTTTTATCCCACCCTGGACAGAGGTGAGCTGTAAAATCCAGCACCCGGTGAGGGGGCTTTACAAACTCACAGGATTAGGATCCTTTGCCACCCTGCATTTCTAAGACACTGTGTAGTGCACCTCTGTGCTCTGCACTCCCAGCACAGCACAGAATTCCACTGTTGGCACTGACCAAAGGCTTCTCCAGACAAATAAAGATCTCCTGGATGTAAACACATCCAAACCTAATTCATCTTGCAGACAGAATTGAGCAACGAGACTTGTCTGCACGAACCCTTGGACACACAGGAGGAGCTGGAACGCGAGCAGAGCCAAAGTTCCTCATGGATCTTGGAGACCTCCCTGTGAGAGCCTCACCTGAACATCATCACCACCAGCTGTGCAGAGCCTTCCCTGCTGTGTCACTGCCCTCCCACTGCTCACCCAGTCCCATACAGCACTGGCCACACCAGTCCAGTGAAGGCTTCTCTGCACCACAGCACTGGCTGTGCAGGAAGGGAAAGGAAAAAAGGAAANCAGCTCCCACTTACGCTGGCACTCGTTGGCGCTGTCAGCAGTGGCAGGCTTCCAGGGGAACTGGTTGTAGCCGGGGCAGCAGCGATCGCAGGAGCCGCCGCAGGTGTTGTGCTGGCAGTCACACTGCAGCCTGCAGGGACAGCAAGGGGCACAGACAAGGTTGGGGTGATGACAGGGACGTGTGGGGTGGGGAGCTGCTGTGTGACCCTGCTGCGCATCACTGTCACTGAGCAGATACATGAACCAGTGGTATTTGCTAATCTGAATATTCTGCAAAAGAGGCTTCTCTAAGGCTTTTTTCTCAACTTTTTAATTGGTCTGAGTCAAACACCAAACTTTGCTATTCCAGCTCTGTTCTCTCCTTTTCTTCTCCTTCCTTTTTTCTTTATAGGGAGACACAGATAAGAGAAAAATCAGTGTGCCACTGCCTAGCCAGCTCTGCAGAGAATAAAATATGAAGTGGTTGGAGGGGGCAGTGGTAGAAACCGAGCTGAAGCTGATTATTTGAGAGAGTGTAGTGTGGTGCAGGAACACAAGGATGTCCCTACTACTGTGCAGGGGCAGCACGAAAGGAAAAAATGATAGCCCAGAGCTGGAGAGGGATGGGACCACGCAGGTGCTATCGGCTCCTCCAGGTACACCTGTGCTGCAGGGAGGAGAGCATGAAACCTGAATTAAGCATTTTAATAGATGCTGGCCCCACGCTCCCCTGTGCACTGGACCTCCTGCTCTCCAGGCAGGGCTGTGCTGGGTAAACAGGCGGCTCCGGAGGCGCCGGGCAAGGAATTTCAACAGGCACCCGATGGATCCCATCCCTGCCCGACCGCAACGGTGATTCATTAACGACGGTGACATCATCCCCAAAACCTCCACTTAGCACAAGGCGATTCCCATCCAACACAAACGCTTTCTGTTGTATTAGACTTATGGATAATACAGCATGTTCCAGCTTTTATCTGCGCAATTACTCATTTCCCCTCAGGGCCAGTCTGCCACTCCCATCTCTCCCTCCCCTCCAATGCTTTTCCATTCAAAAGCTGTGTGTTTAAAAATAAATGTAATTTTTTTTAAAAACGTTAGAAACAAAAGGAGCAGTCATTCAGGGTGAAGTGTAGGAGTGCAGACACACTCTGCAGTGAGCTGAGTGCCACAGTTTCCACCTACATGAAATTTTAAGACGTGGGACCTGCAGGTCTATGTATAGTGAATTGCTAGATAGAAGCAGCAGCACAAGTGACCTCATTTTAATGAAATATGGGATGATCTGAAAGTTTGGGAGAATGCAGGCAGGACCCACACTCAGCATGTTTGCTTCAGGCAGAGGGGCTGAGAGGCAGGAGGTCCCAGTGCTGCTCCCAGCCCTTCCCTTGCAGATGCCATGGGACATTTAGCCATAGTCAGCTCTCTCAGCACTTGTCCTGCCCTGTCCCTGCCCACATTCACAGCCTGGGCTGCAGCTGGCAGAGTCCAGGCATGAAACTGAACCCCTGGCTGGAGTTTAGGCGGCAGAAAACAGCCCTGAAATATTCACTAGGAACTTTGTTCTCCAAGTGTTTTGCAGACCCAAGGGAGAATCTCAGTAAGAGGCAAACTTTGGCCGTGTCTCTGGAACGCAACCACCCACAGACCTCTCACCTGGCTGACTACCACACAGCACTTTCAGGGAAACAAAACTTTATCGTTTCTTTCCATGGCAGCAACTGGAGATCAAGATTAAGATCCATATACATACGTGTGGAGAAAGATAGTCACTGAGTCAGGGAACTTATAAACCTGTGAGCAGTGTTAATCTCCCTGGCTGGAGGACGTGGCTCCAGCCACACACCCCAGGCTCCTTAACATTCAAGATGTTTGAAAAGTACTGGTTCAGTTCCCAGAACGCAAGAAGATGACACTGCATGAGTAAAGATGCTCATTTCAGATGGAGAAGGAGCTATTTATTTAGTCTCTGCTGTTCAGAGTTAGTGATGACCTCTCTGAGAGCTCATCTATCATGGCTTTACTGCACCTTGTGCCGAGTCCATGCTGTTAATGAATTACAGACAAATGTGCATAAACCACAATATTTACATGTTTCATTGACTGAGTATATACAGGGAAGAAGAGGGAGCGGCTGTGTTCACATAGCACATATTTCCTGGTCATCCTGCCATAAGAAATGAAACCACAGTCATCCCGCTGGAATTGATGCTCAAATAGCAGAGACTAAACAGTTTCCAGCGAGCAGCTGTGGCAGAACTGAGAGCAGCACACAAACACTACAGCATCTGCATTTGGCTGGGACATCTGAAGACCACAATCAAGAAATAATAATAATAATAATAATAAAAAAGCCTCTTTCCTCTGTTTGTGACTGTACAGAGAAAAAACCACCTGCAAAAAGAGACTGATAGATGGCACAAATCTACTGGCACACACGGTGCTTTCCCTTCCAAATGGCAAAGGGGAAGCTGGAGTTCAGGATCCAGCAGTGGGAAAGCATCCTTCATCTGTGGATGTGCTTCTGACCAGCCAGGCTGCTGCAATCTTCAGCATCAGGCACAGAGGCAGCTGCTGGACTCTCTGGCTGCCTCCCCTCTTGCTTGTGGCATCTGTGACAGGGCAGTGAAGCCACAGAAACAGCTGCTCTTATCAGACAGATGCAGAACCCTTGCAGGGCTCTCCTGAGCTCACTCAGCCTGTTAACACTCGATTCCTGTCTGGGCTCCTCAAGGCAGGTTCCTGATGATTCTTATCTCACTGCTCCCAGGGTTTGCCAGGAGAAAGGGTTGTGCCTCATCCTGCTGGTGCTCACCTTTAACCAGGAGAACATTCCTTCCCTCTGCTTAACTCAGCCCATTCCAACTTAGGGCAAAGAGAGAAAGCTGTGAGAAGTGCAGGGAGCCATGAGGAGGCTGTACCTGCCCACAGGTCCCTGCAAACACTCACACAGGGCCCAGATGTGCTGCCAGCCCAACACAGCTGCATGTGCAGCCTCTGTAGCTTGGCACTTCACACAAACTTTCCAAAGTTGCACGAATATTATCATTTATGGCCAGGAAGTCAGCTCATGGACATGCTTCATCATGTCCTGAAGTCTTTGCCAAGATTTCTAGCTCAGCTCACCCCTATCAAAGTGCTCATCCTGCCTTTCTGAGCAATGGGCACAAGAAACAAGGGGATGTGCAGACGAGAGGAGTTAAAATGAGCAGCAGAGATCCTCCCAACAGGCCGGGATTGTGGGATTTTTAATAGGGCCAGGTCAATCCACATCCTCTGTTTGCATTTCCTTGCTCTGTTGCTGTTGCACAACAGCATGTGAAGAGGCAGGACATGTGCAGAGGGCACACTGCACAGATTGCTGAAGGCATGACAAGTTTCTGGTACCTGGGGCTGTGTCTCAAGGGGACAGTGTGTCTGAGCCCCAGCTGATGTGGCATTACAGATATCCCCAAGCTGGCTCTGTGCTGTGTCAGGGCTGGGATCCTGCCCAGCAATGCCCACTTTAATGAGAAGGCTGGACACAGCTGCTCCCAGAGCCTGCAGGACAGCAGCATTTCATCAATTACTCATTTTCTCAACAGAATGGATCAGATTTCTGCTGACTTGACTGTGCTCCTGGGCTTGCTAAAGGGCACAGCAATGCCATGAGAAGATCTATTTATCCAGTACCTTTTCCTGCTGTATCCCAAAGGACTCACAGCTGTTATGTTCTGACTGTACAAAGCACACAAGTAGGAAATGTTTTCTCCCTCAGGCCAGCGTGATCTGCTCTGGGTGAAATGCAACAGCTGCTTACCAACATGTGCTGAGAGAACAGGCTGGTGCCAAGAGTGGAGATGCCAAATGCATACAAATGAGAGTGGAGGAGAGGAATTTCAAGAGACAGAGATGGTTGCAAGCAGAAGTGGCACTCAACAAGGATATCCAATATATCTCTCCTTGCCCAATTCTCCCTCCCTTCTTGGAGAGCCCCAAGCCATTGATACTCCCAAGAAAGGTCCTGGCATTTCCATGTTAAAGAATCACTTGTCCCCATGAAGCCTCTTGCCCCAGCACACAGGTGCACTTTGCATCCAGCAACACCAATGTCTAAAAAACAAGGAACTGTACATTCAAATATTTATGAACTTCCTTTTGTAAGGGAGTTTGGCACACTCAGGCAGGCTTGCTTACCAGTACATCTTTGTTTTAATACTTAACAGCTTTAACCTTGGCTGGGACTCACTGGAATTTTATTTTAGACGATCCAAAAGTTCTACATGATCCTGATGAGAAAGAAATACAAGTCCCCTCATCCAGCTGAATCTACCCATCCCTTTCATAAAGGCAACATTCAAGCTGCAAACAGATGGCTAAAAGCAACACTTCCATGGTCTGAAGCAGCTCTTTTGGCATTCCAAGTTGCCAAGGCAGATGGGAAGTCCCATTAGCCAAAACGTAACTTCTTTACACACTCTTGTTCTTTTGCAAAGAGCTGTTCAGACATGTACATAACCCATCTATGGTTCTTATGAGCAGAAATGGGCAGCAGTCTCTGGTTTCATGGGAGACCATCTATTCATGAGAGCGTTGTCCCAATGCCCAAGAAGCCACATGGGAAGCAAGAGACTTCTCTGCACAAGTTCAGAAATGATCCCTGGACTTTGATGGGAATCCTCCCTGTTCCACATCAGTATCCCACCTTCTCATTCTCACACTCTGCTCCAATGGCAGGGCAAAGTTGTGGACAGGGAAGCTCAACCGGGGAGCTGATCTGGCTGAAAAATAGTCTGACAAAATGTGTATTTTTTGCTACTTTGCCTGGAGCAATTTCTGCTTCTTTCTCAGGGCAGAGACATGAACAGCAGTGATGGCACCATTACAAGCTCAGGACAGGACACAACTGACCCTGGCATTATATTTCATCCTTAGAACAATAATTCAAGTGCTTTTACACAGAACTGGGATTTGCAAAAGGTACCTGTAAGGGTCGTTGGGGTCTTTGGCATCACAGACATCTGCGTGGCCATGGCAGACACAGCGCCCTCCGATGCTGATATCCTTGATGCTGTAGTAATACTGGAGAGCACAGGAAAAGTTGGCCATTACCATCTTTACCAATCAGATTCATAACCATTCTTCTCAGGATTCAGCAGGACTTTATCCAGTAAAATGGTGTGTAAGGATATTTCCCTTACAGAGACATTGTAGGCTGCAGTACCTGCCTGTGGTAAGATCCACCACCTCTAACAGAGCCCATTAGCTACAAGTGAGGGACTCCCAGCACAGCCAGAAGGACACATGTGACACCAAGAGGTGCCTCCCAGCTTCACATTTTTGGTGTCTTCCCAAGCAGCCTCCAGCTCCAGCCACAGCAGCATCAGCTGCAGGTGCCTTCAGCTTTAGGGGGTGCAAGACAGAGAGAAAATCCCCACAGAAAACTCCCAGGGATGTGTTCTCCCCAGAGGTGGCTTGCACAGCCCTCAAAGAGTTCCACCTCATCTGCAAGAGGTATCAAGGGCTGCCTTACCCTCCTGGTGACCGTGGGGTCCCTCAGAGCTTTGCCCATCAGGTGTCCCAGCAGGGTGTTGGTCTGCAGGAAGCGCAGTCGGATGTTGGTGGCTTTGGTGAAATTCCGCAGGAGAGGAGAGTAGGAGAAGTTCATGGCTCCTGGGCGCCCGTTCACCAGAGACACAACAATCTGGGAGTGGGAGGAGGGAAAAGGCCAGGTTGGACTGGGTGTTGAGCAGCCTGGTCTAGTGGAAGGTGCATCTGCTCGTGGCAGGGGGTTGGAACCAAGTGGTCATTAAGGTCCCTTCCAACCCAAACCATTCTGTGAATCAATGAGAACAAATCTGTGTAATCCTGTGGGGTGGGAGGAAATTAATCTCTCCCTCAGCTGAACCCAGCCATCCAGATGACTGAATCAGTTCTCTGTCAATCTCATTTGGTTTAACTGAATACTTCAAATGGCATCTAAAAATCGAGAGGGAGCCAATTGACAGGAGTACCAACAGTCAGTGAGTAGCCCTGGAAACTCCAGGGGATGAGAACAGGCAGCTGCTCACCTCCCCATTCTCCAAAGGCACTATCCTGGAGTACTCCGTGGTGCAGATGGCATGGTCATCCCTGGTGATACGGTCCACAGTGTGCTGGCCAAACTTCTCAATGCAGTCCCTCTTGGAAGCTGTTCATCAACCAGAGAGGAGAGCAGTCAGAGGAAAGGAACAATTCCCAGCCCTCTGTGGATTTTCCCACGCTGACCACAGGAGAGATGGGTGCACAATCTTTGTTAAGCATTTACCACAGAGAGATTGGTCATTGATTATTAACTCTGTCATGGCTAAATACATGTCCTCCACTAAGGGAGGGAGTCACTCCAACAGTACCAGGCAGAAAACCCCCACATCACCTCCCTGCAGTAAATGAGGAATGTCAGAATAGTCACTGTACCTACTGCCACCACCTGCAGAGAAACCCACTCCTCGATTTTGCCATTAAGCTCATATTTAGCCAAACTGAGATCTAACTCTGGTCTCAATCTGTTGCCTTGCTGGCAGTGGGTTTGCTGCACTGCTGCCACTGAGCTGCAGATGGGCCCTTTGCTGTCAGGGCTCTGCTCCTGGTGTAGGAGCTGCACCAGCATTTCACGTGGCCCCTAAACTTCCTGGGTCAGTCCCAAAGCCAGCACAGAACCATCAACAGGAGCAACCACAAGTCACAGTCACTGTTGGGACATCTCCCACCAGGCAGGGGGGACATGCAGGTGTGGGGAGGGGGCCTGCAGTATTTGAGAGAGGCAGAGCAATGGCCTGCAGGATGTCTCCTCCTCACACCTTACTCTGAACTCTGCTCTTAAACCTGTGCTACAAACCAGAAATGCCAAAGCCACCAAGAACCACTCCTTGGGGACAGCAAACAAGGCCTGCTGCCACTAAGTGGCAATGCAAGGCTGGGTAAAGTCAGGGGACAGGCATCACCAGGCAGCCACTCTGCCAGCTTGGTGACCTGCTTTGGGGACACTGAATGCCAAGACTCTCCTTGCAGCTACAGGAATGGCCTGGCTTCCCCATAGAACTGCTCCTGCAAGGGCAGCACCCTTGTCCCCAGGCTGTGTGACACTCCTGTGCTGGCAGAGCCAATCAAACCACTTCTGGGGCAGCTCAGGCCTGACTGTGCAGGGTGGTGAGCACCTGCATCTCCACATCATCTACCTGTGCAAAAACCTACACAGTGCTAGTCTCAGGGAGAGCCTGGACAAAGGCTGCTGCTCCTTCTCACTCCCTTTTCACCTGTGCCAGGAGCTCACAGCAGACTCTGCTGAAGTGAATGTCACTGCAGTGCTCCTGAGGGTGAGGGAGAAAAAGGAAGAAAACACAGCCTTCTGTTCCTGTCAGCGCTGCTCAGCTCACACAGGAAACTGAAGGGGAAATGTTAACCCAATTCACAGGAATAATCCTCCAAAATCTGTCTCAATGTGCCTCCAGAAGGCAGGTCCCCCACTCCATGTGCTGCACAGGTAGGCTGAGCCAGGCAGAAGGAACAGCAAAGGGGGAGCAGAGAATTTCTGCCTCCCTGTCTTCACCTCTGGCTTGCACCCATCCACACCTTGTCTCCAGAACATGGCCTTGCTCCAGGAAACACTGTTTTGGCAATAGCAAGAGCTCAGTTGCATCCACAGGAAGATGTGGAAATATTTAACACCAGGTCTCTGGCCGCCAAGGTTTGCTTCACCAGGTGCTTTTTTAAAGGCAATTTATTTTTAAAGCCCCAGGCGAGGAACCTGTCACCACTGGCTGGAGATGATTGATTTCCAGAGCACTGCCATGGCTGCATGGAGACAGGATGCTCAGCCCAAGAAGCCACTCAGGAAAACCAAAGAATTCCTCCAGTTATTGCAAAATCTGCACAACCATTCGAGCCAGAAGCTGGGCACTCTGAGCTAAAACAGAGCAACCCACTGGCCTTAAACTCCAGCAGTGCTTTAAGGGAACAGACAAGGACAGAGCCTCATCCAGCAGTACCTTCTCCCTCTGACTCCAGAGCTAAGCCCAAAAGCACCTTGGCACCTCCCACGATGAGCAGCTCGAGGGACAGTGCTGAGCCAGGGTGGGCAGTGCCACAGTGTCACCCCTGGCAAGGCTCTCTGGCAGCTCTGAAGAAACCCTGCATTTCTGCCAGCTGCTTTTGACCCTGGTACTGACCTGGCAGTGTTTTTGTTAGACCACCTACAGAATTCCCCGTGACAAAAATAAACCTCCTCAGAGGACTTCTTGTGCTAGCAAATCTGGCAGCTTTTGGAGCAGCCACCCCTTTATTTCCATGGGAATTTTCCACTGGGCTGTGTCACTGCATGTCACTTCTTCAGGGGAGTGGTAACAGGATGATGTTTTGGGAGAGAAGGGGACTCCAGATGTTTCAGCACTGCCACTACACACAGGAACAAGCCAGTGGGGCAAGAGCTCCTTGTGCAGCTCCAGACCATGCAGGAACACAACTGTACTGGGCCCCAAGAGAGGCTTCAGAGCTGGCAGAGAAATTCTCAGAGAAAACAGAAAAAAGCAAAGCAGGAATTTGACAGCAGCAATTCCCTACTAGCACGCAGCAGAAAGAAAAACATCCACCCTGGAGAGGAGCTACCACACTAAGGCAACACAGCCGTAACATGTCTGCAGCTCTTTCTTGCACAAGAAGAGGCCAGAAATCCAAAGCACAGTCTGACAGGTAAGCCAGAAATATGAGCCTTTAGGGACAGCCCAGGGCAAGGCCTCTGAGTGCTCCCAAGTCCTTCCTTGCCAGGTTTTAAGCCCTGGCTGTAGATCTTAACTCACATCTTCTCCCAATTACTGCTGCTGCTTCTGGGAGGAGCTGGTGGTTAACAAGTTCCTCGGCATCCGGCTACCCCACAGACCCTCGGGGAGAAGAGCTTTGTAGAACCAGCTGTTTCTTAAGGTTTTAATCAGAGAAAAGGGAAGTCAAATGCACAGACTGGATCTCCTCTGCAGCCAGCTGTCTCTGATCCCACCTTGCAGGACAGCAGCTCCCTGCCCTGCACAGGCTGGATCCAATCTCCGGTGCTGATAAGCACAAGGGAATGTTTTCTGCATCCAGACTTTCCTGTGATAGCAGCCACTTGGAAGTGAGCTGCTGCTTGGCTTCTGGAGGAGCTGAAATACAGTCTGGGATGGTACAGGGAAGAGACAGAAGGAGGAGGGCAGGGAGGAGATGATAAGAAATCTCAACTTCAGACCTAGATCAGCAACACCCAACTGCAGACACTGGTGCCAACTTTGGCACCCCCATACATGTCATGGCAGTGCTTTAAAAAATACATTTAGTACCAGAGAGCAAAACAGCTCTCCTGCCCTGAGGAGCATTTAACCTTCAACTCCTGCAGCCTTACTGGACAGATGAAACAGAGGACATGTGCTCCATCACAGCAACGACACAGGAACAGCTCCAAAGCCAGCCCTGTATTTGCACAGAGTTCTCCCCACCACAGCCTCACTACCTGGCACTGAGCTGCAGCCCCCTGCCATACTCACAGGCAAAATACTGCCAGGGCTCGTAGGTGAGGCCAAAATCAGTCGATCGCTCCAGCACCCAGAGGTCAGGTCGAGGGGAATTGGCAAACTTGATCAGGACATAGGCTACGTGGAAGAGCTGAAAGAAAGGAACACAGAGTTAGCTGGCTGCTTGAGGCATCCTGAAAAGCAAGGAGAACTTGGTGGGATCCAAGTGGAATAAATGAGCTGGCACTTTGCAGCCTGCAGAGTGAAATCCTCCATATCTAAAGGGATGGTGATAGGACACGGCTGCTGCAGAGAGACAGATTAGGGAGCTCAGCTCCCTCTGAATGCAAACAAAGCTCAGACTTTGCGGCTACAGCCTGTACTCAGGTTGTGCTGGGAGACACCTCAGGCTCAGCCTGAGCAGGCTGCATTACAAATTACAGTGATGATGCTGCCCTGGGGACTTGGCTTTTGGGCTGTTCTTAGGGTACCAGGTGACACACTGGCCTGCCAGCCAGGGAACATCCAACGGCACCTTGCAGACAGCACCACAAAATCCTTCTTTCTGTTTTTTTAAAGCATTCCACACACCAGCCCTGCTTCACCAACACAACCTGTGCTTTGAAGCCTGTTCCAGAAAAAGCCCAGCTCCTCTTCCCCAGGTGCCACAGGGAGGGGAGAGCAGGAGACCCACTTGGCTCCAGCACAGCTCCAACGCTGGGCTGCTCCCATTTGTCTGGACACTGACATGTGCACACACACTCCTGCCAAGTATAAAATAAACTTTCAAGAGCTACAATGTCAGTGCTAGAGAGAAACAAAAGCCCCAGCAGAATTTCCCTTCCCTGGCTGGCACAGGCTCGCTCCAAGAATCCCCACTCTGTCATCCTGTCACAAAGTGATATTTAAAGGCAAATAAAGTTCTCTTATCAGAGGAAATTCCTAATGTCAAAAACAGCCCAAAAGGGAGTTTAGTGCTTGAAAGACAGAGATTTATAGCTCAGGAGTCCCTCCTCATGCAGAGCTGGGGCTATATGAGCACACACCTCCCTAAAGACTGATAGGTATCCAGAGGAACACTTGTGCAAGGGGAAGAAAAGGCTCTGTGCCCACCTCAGCCATGCAGGAGGGCCAGAACAGCAGCCAGCACCTCAGCCCTGCCCTGGCCACACACATTGCTTAGCCAGAGGACAAATATTAATAAGAACATGCAGCAAAACAGCGCTGACATCCACAGATTGGGCAAGTAAAGGGCTGAAGAAACAAGAAAGAGGTATTTAAATCTACCAAGACATCTATAAGGCACTGATGTAGTTGGGACCACTCAGACAAGGGGTCTGAGTGCTGGGGTGCAGATATGGAGCAAGGGGATGTGGGCAGCCCTGAGGACAGGCAGAAGCTCAGTTCCCCCCTCAGCATGACACTCAGGCAAAAACCTCCTCAGGACACTCCCAAATGCTCCTCTGGCTCTGGGGCAGCCTGTCCTCCTCTTACCAGGGTGGTTCCCACTGCAGGCTGGTGGCACCTGAGACCACACCCAGGTGTAGGCTAAGGGGCTTGAGAGAGATGCTCAGGGAGGAGTGAAGTAGATCCAGCTGGGAAATCCACATGATCACCCAGCACAGCAGGCCAGAGGCTGCTCTCCAGCTGGGAATGGGCAGGAGGGTGGGATTTGTCAGCACTCTCAGGGTTTGCACTGGTAAGGACTGGTGTTATCCAGAATGAAGAAACCAGAGTGGGCACCCAACTCAGCTCCCTGCTGCCAAAAGACTTTCAAGCCCAGCCAAGGGGGAAACAGGCATCCTTTTCAAAACCTGAGGGAAAACAGACCTCAGTGCTGCCCTAGCTCCCCTCTGCAATCTATGTGCTGTCAGGGCATACAAGACTAAGCTTTCTTGGAGGAGCAGTGTTTTCTGCCTGCTTACCCTCTCAGCAGAGCTGTTATTTGATAGTGAAGCCCAAGAGGCTCCAGCTCAGGCAGCTGCTTTCTCTGCAGGACCAGTCCTCACAGCTCAGCATCTGCCTCTTGGCATGGGAGCAGGGCTGAACACCAGCCTGGGAAGTTACACCTTCCCTCCGCTCTAAACCCTCCTCCAGCTTTATTCTGCAGGGAATGAATTAATGCTCCTGCTGGAATCTGGCACTGCCTGTAGCTGGACAAAATTCCCTGTGGCTCCAGAACACCTGTAACATGTTCTGGCCTCAGGCACAGGGGAGTCTCTGCTTTGAATGAACAGCAACCACAAACACAAATTTAGAAATGTGAGGTGCATCCCTCCCTTCTGCCTTTCTTTTTGCAAAGCCAGTCATGAGTTCACTGCCAGTAAATCCCACGGAATTTCTAGGGGGTCCTCCTCTTCGTTCAGCTTTATGCTGGAACAAAGTGTTCCTAATTAAATGTCCTGGAGTCCAACTCCTCACACTCTTCTGGTTCTCAGAAGCCCCCTCCCTCTGGAGAGGATGAATTACCATGCAGTCAAATTGGTGCAGCTTTTGCCCTAACAGTGAAATTTGACACAAAACCAAGCATTGAGCTCAGTGACTCACACAGAGAAAACAACAACCAGAAAAACCCCTCAGTGCTGCTGGTTGCAAGCTCTGGTACAAATGCCCCTGGGGCAGGGTCGGGCAGCCACGGGCTCCTGAGCCCTCTGAGCCCTCTCTGGCTGACAGAAGGTGGTAGAGATGGTTCCAGTACATTTTGAGTCATGGCAGACACACACACACACAGCACTGCAGATAAAACTCTGCCCATGCTTGCTGGGAGCTCTCTGAAAGGCCAGTCCCAGCCCCACTGGCAGGGTGAGATGTCCCAGAGCAGGGCTACCACACCTTTTATCTTCTATTGCTGCTTTTCACAGCAAAGCACAAGAACCTCTGGGTTCTTGCTGGGTATGTCTGGATCATCTGCAACACCCAGGGCAGACATTTGCTCTCAAAGCCAAACACAATTCCCCTCTCCATCCCCAAACCCATCTGTAGCACTGCTGTGTGCTGTTACTGCTGCTGAATTTTATTCCAGTCGTGAGTGCAATTTTGGGATACAAAGAAGCCAGCCAGCACCGCACAACCACTCCCCTCCAGCAGGGAAGGGTCACTCCTAATGGAGCACAGAAAATATTCAGGAGTCTGTGACCACAGTGACCCCAAACCTGGAACAAGACCCATATCCTGGTATTCAGGGGGATTTTTGTCCAGTCTGGAGAGTCTCCTGCCCCTCCATCCAACATCCTTATCTTGCAGAGTATCACAGCCTGGCCAGAAAAAAATAACAGCAAATTGCCTGTTTCCAGTGCATCTGCTGAGAAAACTCAGATGCAAAGATGGAGCAGCAACTCTAAAAATAGAGCTGGCAGAAAAGCCAGACTTTTCATTCCATGTTTAGTTCCAGTACAGTTCTGCCCAACCAATATTGCAAGAGAAATGGTTGGGGTTTTTTTTCCAAAGCCTTTATTTAGCTCTTATTATCAGCCAGATTTATAAAAACCTCTATGCTCCCAGGCACTTAGGGCATTTTTTTCCCTTCTTCATGGAGAAAAGAGGTGAAACACCAGACTTGATGCACACACTTGATCCCCAGAGGCAGGCAGATCCCCTTGCTTTCCCCAGGTCTGAACACATGCCAGGTACAGCTCAACCTTTGACCAGCCTCTGGGATTTCATAAAAGGGCCTTCCAGCCAGGAAATTCTGACACTACTTTAATTAGCAATCAGATTTCTTTGAAAATAGTAACATCTCTACGTGTAGCTGATGTTGCTGGTGGTGGTTTTGAAGGAGGTTTCCTTAGTAACAATCACTTGCAGCTGCCCCAGTGCCTGGAAGGATGGAGCAAGTGCTGGGACCAGGAGAGGAAGATGGAGATAAGGGCATTTCCTCCACGTCCCACACCCCATCCCTTTGTGCCTTCAGATGGTGGGCAGCTTTATCCAGCACCAAAACCCCATTAAAACATTAATTCTGATTACTGCCCAGTGTGACAGTGCAAAGACTTGAAAAGTAAGAACAGATTCCAGAGAAACTCAGCTGCTTTTGGAGCAGCATGTTCCTTGTCCATTTGCTCATCCATCCTTCTGTGTCAGCAGCACAGGATGGCAAACTCACACATTTCTTCTCCATTCCGTCCCTCAAGACACTGATTTCAGTTTTCCAGCTCTGGGAGGCACATGGGGGAAGAAGATAACAAGTTGGACCAGGTTTGTATCCTGTGCTGCTTTGGCGAGGGAGTTCTGGGGAATTCTCACTGACACTCCAAGGTACCCCAAAGCCACACAGAAACATTCAGTAACCAAAATAAACCTTCAGGTTGTTGTAATACTGGCAGCTGCATTTTCACCAACAGCAAGGGGGGCTCTTTTTGGTTCTGTGATGAAAAGGTCTGAGCAGGCTGTGCTGGCTGGGAGCTAAACCCAGCTCTGCTCCCAGACCCTGCAGGAGGAGTTTATCCAGTAAACCACTCGCTAATTTTCCACAGGACAGATTTATTACCTTTGGCATTGACTTGTGAAAATAGCACCATGTGAAAACAAAGCAGTTCATCTGTCCCTAACCACTGCTCCATCCCCTGTGCAGTGTGTGTGGACAGCATTTCCAGCACTGCTTACTCCTGCTTGGGATTTCCTGGGAGGATGGGATGGACCTGCTGAGCAGGTGCAGCTCAACACCAGAGCATGGGCAATAAATCCCACTGTTCAGGGGCACACGAGGCCTCCTGGATACCCACAGCAGCAAAGGGATTCAGGACACCTCCAGCAGGCACCTGCAGCATTTTGGGGCGTTCTGCACCCCAGTCTGGGTCACTGCACAGCAGCTCCAGACATCTGCAAAACCTAGAAGCAGGGAAAGCAGAAAAAGAACCGCTATGGGAAGTGTGGCAGAGTCTCATTTATTTTCCCCCAGTTTCAAAAATCAAATTATTTCATCCCTCCCAAGCCCATCCATCCCCCAGGCACTGCCTGGTCCATCACTGCAGCCACGAGCCCAGCTGGAAAATGTGGAGAAGCCAGAGCCTGGATGGGGTTATCAATGCACAGTGCCAGGGAAAATCAGCTCTCTGGGAGCACAGGTCACCTCTGTCCACAGCCCGGGTGAGTGGCTGCTCAGCAGCCATGAATCAGCCTTGGAAACACTCAGCAGAGCTGGCACCACATCACTGCCAGCAGCTAAAGCTAATAAGGTGCCTTTCTGTGCACCTTTTATCCCCACAAACAAATATGCAGGAGGTGGAAAAGCACAGAGCTTCTGGCTCACTTTGAATTTCTCTAGGTCAGTGATCTGCCCCTTTTGCATCCTCTGCCTGTAATCATTTATTCTCATGGAAGCAGTGAATTTACTCATTAACAACTGACTGTCCTCCTGCTGAGCTTCTGCTGTCCTGCAGCAGATTTATTTCTCCCCAGCCCATCCATCAGAACCCTCTAATAAAATCTCTCACATTTAGTGCGTGCCTACTTTTTATTTTCAATCACACAAGAACTACTTCAACCCCTCCAGGCAGCAAACAAAGGTGCTTCCCCTCCAAGTGGGCTTTCTATCCAGTTATTTTTTATAAAATACACTCAGGTGCCTGAGAGCAAACAAACCCCACATATAAAAGCACAAAAGTCCGTATTTGAAAGAGGGGTGTGCACTGAAATATGCTTTGCCCCCATTTTGCTCTTTTCCTCATAGCAACTCCTGGCTTGTTCTTGTATGTTTGGGTCTCAAATCCTCACTCCTAAAAATTATGTTTTTCCAAGTTATTCAGGGAGGATTACAGGGTTCTGAATGAGAAGGTTCCCTACACTTGTATCTCAAAATTTTGATAGCCAGGCTGTAGAAACAATAACCCTTTCACCACAGGGAGAGGACAGAGGTGCAAAGTGGCAGCTACAAAACACCTCTGTAGGGCTGGGGAGAGAGGTGAGCACTGAGACTCAATTTTGCACCAACCTGTTAGCAGCTTTTTCCCTCAAAACTCCAGAGTTTTATTGAGAGAGATCAGAGAAAACACTCTCCAGGAAACTACAGATTCAGAGCTACCAGCCAGCATGAAACCTGCTCAGTATTGTCACAAACAGCAGCAGCAGCAGCAGCAACTCAATCCTTCATGATGTTATTTTCCAAACACTGCCTGTTCCCTTCCTAAGCAGCTTGGCTTAGGTGAACAGCTGATGGAGCATTTTCCACAAAGGATTTTTTTATTTAAACGCCACTTCTGAGAAGGATTTGGCTCGTCCACCCATTTCACACACAGCACTGCTTTATCTTCACAGCATCCTCCTGCACGAGTTGTCCTTCCCCTGCCAGTGCCACACACACCTCCTGCCAAAAATCCTTGGGGGACTAAATCTGCAGCACTTGGCACATGGCAGGGCAGAGCAGTGCCATCACTTGTGGCCTGCACAGTGCTGAACTGAAGATTTGGACAGCCAGGCTTTAGAAATGACCTCCAACAGGGCAGCAGCAAGAGCCTGACTCACAGAAGGTTCCCTAAGCTGGCACTAAGGAACATCCTGCTAAATCCCTGCCTACCTGGAGCTGCAAACAGCAAAAGCCACACAGCCTCAGGTGCAGCATTCAGGGATGCTGAAACACCAACCTGACCATGGTCCAACACAAACCTGTGCTTAAACCCCAACAAGTGGGGTCTGAATTGAGACCAGCCCTTTGGGTGTGCCCAACAGCCACCCAAAGGCCACTGCAGCCAGACCTGGGGAACCAGAGGCATCACAGCAGAGCAAAACTGGTCAGGACAGAGGGGGATGGCTGGAAGTCCTTGGGATGAGGTTCAGGCACTCACAGAGAAGGACTTTGCCCACTTCCAGCCTCTCACTGTGCAGGACTGAACTTGACTGAAATGGCCTTTGCAACTTTCTAGGGTGTTGGGCAAAGTGTTAAGTAACCCATTAAAGACAAGACTTAAATATTTGGTTTTCAGCCCAAACTTGAGCTACCACACCCTCAGGGAATGGCTAAGTGGACTCCCCTGTCCTTGGGCACCCCATAAAGGGGTACAAGCAAGGCCAGCTCAGCCCAGGAGCTGTCTGAGGCCAGAGAAGGTGGAGAGGATCAGGTGCCCCCACCACAAGGACTCACACCCTCTCCAGTTGTTTAATCCTCCTGCAAACACCGTCAGAAACCCAGCACAGAGGTGCCTGTAAAGAGGCCCTTAAAACTTCCTGGTGCTGCAGAGATAAGACACTACAACTCCATTCAGGATTTCAGATTCTCAGACTATTTACATCGAGGTGTCAATTGTCCTTGATGGTTAAATGCTTCTAGGAAGCTTCTGGGAATGTGGGTTTTTTGTTTTTTGTTTTTTTCAGGAGTGCTGTGCTCTGGGAAAATATGTGCATCAATATTTAGCTGGCAGGATTAGTGGTAGTTCATACCAGGGTCTTCCTCCCAGTAAAATACAGCATTACATGAGAAGTGGGATAAGAAAAAAAGTGACCCAAAGGGAAAAACCCTCTTTTACAGAGACACAAAGTGCCCTGATGGCCCTCACTGTGAAGTACCACGTGCTTGTGCTGTGCTGTCCCATGTGCAGAAGTGAAAAAGCCAAAGTTTCTGCAAGCAGCTTCATGCAGACAGGTGAGCAACAGACAGGTGTGTCCCAGGAAGACTTGGTGTTCTAGAGGAATTTAACTGGAATTCACTCAAATGCAGCCAGCTAAATAAATCCAGCCACCTACTTCATGAGAGAGAAGAAAACCCACATGGTTCTCAAGGCTGATTTTCAGAGGGCCTTGGATCCACTGCCTTAATTCTCTTCCCTTAAACTAACAGGAGTTTAAAACTAATTTTAGCAAAATGAAAACTACACCATAGCAGAAATTCTCCTAATCCCAGAACGTACGGGAAAAAAGTGCCTTCCTATAAATAGAAAAAGCAGGGGATTCCAGCTTGCTGATACTAACTGGTGTGCTTGCTGCCTAAATCTGAAATTGCTAAGAAAAAGCCTGATTTGAGGGATGTCATCTGACTGCAGTTATTTGAGACTGCGAGAAACAGAGCCTCTTCAGGGAGCTGCCACTCAACACACAGGGAGAGTGGGGTTTTTTTGTAACTAATGGGAAAGAACTGACTCAGCTTTTAATGCCAGACAGACTTTGAAAAGAAATAAAAAAAGTCTCCTTGGAGTGCCCCATTCTACCATGGCAAAGTTCAGAAAGGAGCACATGTCTGTCCTGGAAGGAGATGAGCAGCCCCTGTGCCCAGGATGAAGGGCTCAGTGACTCACACTGAGCTCCAGCATGGCACTGATCTGGAAATGACCCTTTGAAGTCCATCTGGACCATCCTCCAATGCCCTTGTTCACATGGGCAACATTCCTCAAGAGCAGCTGATCCCAGCGCTGCCTTTGCTCAGGGAACAACCTCACACCTGTATTTCAAGGGCATCAGCTGGGTGCTTTGTGAAGAAGACTCAGACAGGAGACATGAAGGAGAGGATGGCACTGCCACAGCCTCTCCCCACACGTGGCTAAAAACACCTGATCTATCCATTAGTTCATGGGGAGAAAGCCCAGATTTAGAGAGAAACCTGTCCCTCTTCTCTCCCCCAGTGGCTGCCATCGCTGCACAGCAAGCACAGCTGCCAGGAGAGCCCAGCTCAGGCCCTTCCCTCCTACTGCTAAATGGTGCCAGCAGCTGTAGGTATTGTCTGTAAGGCCTCCCTGAGCATCAGGGACAGAGGGAGAATGGGCTCCAAGTCAGGAGCTGTGTTAGCACCAGCCCTGCCTGGCACCTCCTGTTACCAGCGTGCACTCTGACAGGGCAGGAACTGCGACCTTGAGCACAAGGAAAGGAATTCCATTGAAAGCCCATGTTCATTCCTCTACCTCCTGCCAATGGCATTGCCACCGTGAGAGGATTTCACCCTGAGTTCATCAGAAGCTGTTGCTCACCTTTCCCATTTCCTCAGAGAATCATTTAGCAGCTCTGGGTTCATTAATTGGGTTTGAGTGTTCCTCCAGCTGCCTGCGTGCTGACACACAGGAACAGTGTCCGCAGGCACGGATTGTTTGCTTTTCAAACATACAGGAGGAATCCGTGACTTTGGCAGCCAATGTGATGAAACCAAGGCATTAAACCATGGCACATTCCAGGCCCAGATGTAGGGGCACAGCTGTGATAAAGCACAGATCCATGCCCGGACAGCAGAGCTCAGAGCCTCTGCTGTGCTCAGGTCTCCTCCATCCTCCTGAACCTGCCTGGAGGGAGGCAGAGGGGCTCTTCTCACATCTCCTCCAATTCCCATCCTTACACACCACAGCACAGCCTGCCAGGTGCAAACCACTCATGCTCTTACAAATAAAAGTCCAGGCAAAGCCTCGAGGGATTTGTGAGCGGAGCTGCCTCCCCCAGAGCTGAAGCTCCCACACAACCAAGCAGGAATCTCAGCCTGCACGGGCCAAAATTCCTCAATTTCCTCCAAACAGCTCCTCACTAAAAAATCCGGTCTGACCTTTCATACCACTTCATTCCTTCAGCTCTGCAATTAAAAAGCAAAGCCCAGACATTGATTTTTGCACCATCTCTGTATGGAAGCAGCGTGTGCTGCTGAAGGTTTGGGAGGGCTGAGGTGAATCTGTGTGGCAGATTATGTGGCACCTACACTGTACTGCTGATGCCTACACTCAGCAAACCCTATCTGTGGGTAAACTGCACCCCAATAAAACTGGGGAACCTACAAATATGGAACCCCCAAAGGCATTTCAAGCCGAGCAAGGAAATTGGTAGGGTCAGAAAGAAGTCTGCCTCGTTTGGGTTCAACCTGAGAACCAAGGTCCTGAGAGATGTAAGACTCAGCAATTTTCAAAACTATCCTTCAAGACATGTTCAAACAAAAATCCTGTCTTAACCCCCTTGGAGCCAGCATGACCCTGCAGCCAGTTTCTCAGCTCACTGTATCTCCCCATCATCACTCTGCCTTCAACACCTCCCAAACCCAGCACTCAGAGAGAGAAACCTGCAATGCAGACAGGAAGGAGACCTCTCTCCACAGGGTTAGCAAACCCCTGATGATATAACTTCCCAAAAAGCTGGGGTGGGAGGGTGCAAAAAAAAAAAAAAAAAGTGATTAATTTCTCCTCATTGTAGAATTGTCAGATATCACAAGATGGATTCGTGGAACAAGAATGCAGGGGAGGAAAAGCTCAGGAGGGTAAGTGAGAAACCTTTGATTTAAGTATTAAAAGCAAAATCCTTTAAATGGACCAGTATTTTAAAAAAATTTAGTGAAGTAATAGATCTGATGACATCCAACTCTGAACATAATGAAATTGTATCTAACAGGTGGTCCCAGTGAAACTAAAAGCTGTCTCAGGTACATCAGAAGCCAAGGCTGTGCAGAGCAGTTGGTGGGAAAAGTCATCATCCTGAGTGGCCAAAAGTTCAAATTTCCTTGAACTTTCCAGCCTGCCAGCTCACCCATTTTCTCTGCAGTACATTATCTCTGCTTGCAGGGTTTACTCCAGCCTTTTATTGTTGTCTTATCTCCAGCTTCTTCCTGCCCTAGCTTCAAAAAGAACATTGAGCATCACAGAACAATATGAATGAGCTAAAAAAAAAAAATATACAAATCAT
>VZTZ01012261.1:358158-383973 GCA_013400955.1 Drymodes brunneopygia
AAACACCAGCCCAAAATCTTCATCAACCTGGCTGCCCAGCACAATTGGAGAGGCAGGAGGGGGTTTTGAGTAAGAGATGAGGAGAAATAATCTCTCTTGGCTGATGAGGACAGGGTAACTCTGAAATTCCCTCAGACCAACCTATCTGCAGCCCATCAGTAACATCAAGCTTAGGCAGCATCTACTGGGATCAGAGGAGCAGGGGAAAAGGCAAACACATCTCAGCTATGTTTGTGCCAGGAACATAAACTATGGTCCATTCTTGGGTATGATGGACTAAGCAGCTTATCTGCAACTCACACTGCAAACCTTTTGGACAGCAACCCTGTAAGCAGTTGATTCCTGCAGTTGTATTTGTGAGAGTGCACTGAGAAGCGTTTCCCAGGAGCTGGAGAAAACAACCTTCTCTGTCTGGCTGAGGAGAACATGTCCCAGAGAAGACCTTTTCCTTGGACAACATCCATGCATCACTACTGGGAGAAATCCCCACGCATGTCAGAGCAGCAAGACACATCCCAGGTGGTGGGCAGCCCTCTCCTGATAGCACAGCAGGATCCACACATCTGCACAGACCCAGACTGGCAATCAGGCATCATGCCCCAAAACACACCTGAGCTGAGCCTCTTGACAATGCCCAGGACAACAGGCCCTGCAGCTCTCCTCATCTGCCTGTTAAAAAGAAAATACCAGAAAGACAAAACACAAACCAAAAAGCCCCAAACTGCCTGGTCTCAACACCTCCCACACTGTCCAGGGCTCCTGAGTCACAGCCACAGCAGACCCCAGGCTGCTGCTATGGGATTTTTGCATAAGCCTCTCTATCTGCCCAGGAAGAGCTTGGTTATGACACCAGAGGCTCCAATGGAGACCAACACAATCTCCTGAGATAAGGCTTGTCTGTGGTGAAAGGAAATTGGCTGCTTTGTTTGAGAGCAGAGCTCCCTGTGAGCACCTTTCTGCAACGCCTGCATCTCCTGGCAGCCCTGTGGCTCAGCCCTGGAGCCCAGGAGTGAATCTCTGGGGTGGGCTCTGGGCCAGCAGGGAGGGCTGTGGGCTCCTGTGAGAGACCCTCCTCCCTGGGACCCTTAATTGGGCCCTTCAGACTCACTTCACATTCCAAAAGAGGCCACTGTGCCCACCACTATTTGCTCATTGCAGGAGCAAAGCCGGGAGCCCAATCCATCAAAGCCTGATGCTAATGAGGAGCAGTAACCAATTAGCAATACCCAGCTGACTCATCAGGGGTTCCTGAATCCCAGATGTGCTGCAGGGTGTTCACCTACTCTGACTACACTAAAAGTCTCTTGAAAAGCAGCTTGGAGGTCATTCAGGCTATTCAAGTTTTGGGCTATTTTTAGGGCTCCAAATTATGTCGGGATATCCGGGAAGACTTCACAGATTTAGTCCCATTCCCACAGAGTTCAAGACTAAATTGCTCACAAGCTCATTTTATCCTCAAGGGTTTTTTTCTTACTGCTTGGCTTATGCCCTCCTGCTTCTATTGGTATTTTAATTCGTTTTTTTTTTAAAAAAATCTTATTAAACGTTATTTTAAAGGGAAAATATGCTTCAGTTTTTGTGGTCAAAGCAGATATTTTAAAGCATTTCCCATATTGGGAATAAAGGTCTAGAACATCTAAAAAGTCCCATCCTGCCTTTCCCATTAGTTTTGGGCTGTTGCCACAGAAAATGTGAGAAGCAAAAAGGAAGGAATAATTTTTAAAGGCACATAGGCAGGAGGGAGGACAACAGGTGATTTATGCTCCAGGTTAGGCTTTGTAGAGATGGCAACTACAACACCAACAGCTGGTAACTTGCCCAGTATTCCCACGTGGATACCTGTGCCTCCTTCCAGTCCCCAGAGGACACAGGGGCTGTGTGAGAGCTGCCCATCCCAGGTGCAGAGCAGGGATCACACAGAATTCCCAGGAGAATTCCCAGCCCTTTGAATCAGCCACCTTCCCACTCACCGGGCTGCTCCTGCATTTCCTGTCCGAGAAATACTTCAGTTCTACTTTCCAGCTTTGCTCTTTCAGTCATCTCATCTCCCAGCTGGGGCTCATGCTGGCTCATACTCCTTCAATTTTTAACCAGCCCACAGCATTTTTGGTATTTTTTCCTTTCACGCTACAAATTATCATCTGCAGCATCAACCGCTGCTGTTCTGCTCTCAGGGCTCCTTCATGGATGCACCCTGATTACAGCACCACTTTCATCAGCTGATTTAGGTCATGGGTTGCTGTTACCATCGATGGCAGCACCCTCTCTCCATCTTTCTCAAGAAAACCCCCTCAGATCTAGACACTGTCACAGCTGTCCCTGGCATCACCATCCCTTGGCTGGATGCAGTGACTACAAACAGGAGCTCTTGCCGATGCCCAAATTTATCTGCTCTAACCCTGTGCACCTTCTTAACCAAAGAGGAAAGTATGTGCCAAGCTTTGGTGACTTAACTGCCTGACATTGGCTGGAACGAGTGCTGGGTGGCATCCTGCAATTCTCTAATGTGTGGCAGTGCCCAGGCCATGCTGGCCCAGGACTGCTAGAAGCAAGCTGGAGCATCCTTGCCAGGAGCAAAGCCAGTGCTGGCAGAGGATGGAGTAATCCACAAAGCTGGAATTCACCCCTCCTCCTCATAATCCAAAATAGCCCCACTGCTGCCTCATCAGGCTCAACCCAGACCTCAAGTGCACTGGGGTCAGACGAGGAGAAAGGAACTATAGGAGGCAAAGTGCTGGCTGTGAGTGGCACTGCTGGAACGTTAATGCAAAGGGGCTGCTAAGGACTGCTGCTGATTTCTGCCGTGGGGCTTGCTTCTGAAGGCAGAACCAGACACTTGGTTATGGGATCTATAATCCAATAAAGTGACCATGCACAGCCTGGGGACAGCTCAATCCCTGCCCCATCCATCACACCAGCCCTGGCTCCCCACAGCAGCCACCAGGGCTGCTGCCCAGAGAACAAACCACACTAACTCACTTGTCCACAGCACATTATGATGTGAAAAATTTATTGCCTTCCCGATCGGAAGAAAGAAACATTTCTCTCTCGGACATAATGAAGAACACATTTCCAGCACTCAACAGCTGGAAGCTGGAAAGGTGGCCAAAGAAAATCCCTAACTATTTTTTTTTTTCCCTTTAAAGTAAGCATCTGGAAAACTCATTTCTGGGGAAGAGGAGCCTTCCCAAGTTAATCCAAGGGAAGATTCAAGCTCGGTCACAATTTACAGGCAAGGGCTGATAAGATCATATTATGAGTGTGATATCAACAACGTGGTTTTTGTCTGCCCCTGTCAGCCTGACTCCAGGAGGATGAAGAGAAGCTGGTTTAATTAATGAAATGCAGCAACTTACTCAGGCCAAGATTTTCTGTATGGTTTTGATCAGCCACTGAAATATCAGGGAATTTTTTCATCTCCACCCCACATCGCTTCAGCTGATACACTCTGGGTGATGCTGATATGTCCCCAGCTTCCCCTCCACTTCCCCAGTCTCCCTGGGACCAGCTCCTCCAGCCTGTACCAGCATGAACACAGGGAATAACAACGTGCATGCAAGCAAAACACTGCTTTGCCCAAGCCAGAGCCCCACACTAACCCTTCTAAAGGATGAGAGGATCTCTGTTCCCCTCCTTGCACTGTTACACCATTAATCTCCACACCCTGAGTACACCTCGAGGTCTGGAGCCAGGCATTGATGGTGTTGCAGGGCTAGACATTATCTGCTAACAAAGCCCTGTGCCATGGCTCAATCACCACCTAAAGCTGATGCCAGGCTGCCCAAATCTGCCTCTGCTCCAGCCTACAGGAGGTCCTGCTGGATGGGCACTCCCTGGATCAGTGTTCCTTGTCCCCAACACCTCAGCACATCCCTGCTCTGCATACTCTGAGTGCTTTTCCCAGAAGCACAAGCAGCTGATGAGAACAGAAATGCTCCCCTTTGGATGAGATGTCTGGGAAAATGTTTCTCCTCTAACTTTCATGACAGGTTTGAATTCTTTCGGAGGGAGGGCTGATGCGGGTTGTTTTTAAACAGGCGCTGTGTTATTGTAACCAATAACAGGAAATTGATGGCTCGCTCTGTGGTGGGACACAAGGCAGTCCCCCTGGGGCAGGCTGCTGAGTGTCCCCACCACGGCCATATCCTGTGTGCTGGCTCTGTAGCAGAGCCTGCAGAAAGCAGGCTTCAACACTGAACACCCCTCAGTGGACCCGCAGAAGATGTGAGGGAAAAGGGAAGGCAGAATCCAGAGCCAAAGCCTTGCCAGATGCCCCCCTCCCATACACTCTATCCTGTAGCTGGGAGGCAACTGAAGCCTGAAGCCTTTGTCCAGCTTTGTTGCAGCTACGCTGAACATCAAAGGCACTTTCAGAAATGAAGTGTGCCACATCCCCTGCCTTAGGGACAGGCAAAGAGACTCCCCTCCCTCCCTGAATACCTGGCTGCCACATACCAGCCACTGCTAGGAAAGATGCTTCTGGCAAATTCAGGACTCCTCTTTGAGAATCAGGGTTAGCTCACGCTGTTCTGCAGTATTATCCACCCCAGCATGAGCCCGGGCCGTGCCAGAACAAACAGCACATCAAATAAACAACACATTAAGACGACGCACGCTGCGGCCACGTGCGGTCACTCTGCTCTCCAGCCCCAGTGGCTCAGACATCCACAGCAGCTTTACTCTGCTCCCTGTAGAGCCCCATGTTCCTCTGACCTGCCCAAAGTGGGTCTTGCTGCTGACAGAGAAGCCCAGCCCAACTGCAGCAGCTTTGTTTTGCTGAGGACTGATGCTTTCAGCACACTCCAGCCACGCTGGCCAGCATGGGCTCGGCACACAAAGGAGAAAGAGGCAACTGCAAACCCATCGCTGTGAGTGCTGCTGCTCAGTCAGCAGCGAGCCAGCAGCAGCACTAATCCACCTGCTGGCATTTCTCACCCCCAGTTTCTGGCTGAGGCAGCAGCCAGGGACGGGAGGAAGCGGTGCAGCCCTGAACTCCTCGAGCCCATCCATGGGGGTGTTTCAGGCCACGCTCCTGACCCAGTTCCAAAGCCGGGTGGTTTTGATTTGCAGGGCACAGGGAGCTGTGCCACAGCCTCGGCTGCACCGCCGGCCACGCACCTGTCACCCCTCTCCCTTTCAGCAACCTGAGCCAGGGCCACCACGCCACAAACACACTCACATCCTGTCCCACCCCTGGGGACACCGAGGCACGCAGGGCAGGAACGCTGAGCTGCACCAAGACTCGCTGCTGACGCTGGGATGTGGGGAAAATAAACCCCAAAGCCGTTCCAATGCTGGCACCAATGACAGCACCCCAGCCATCTCATGTTTCCTCCTTCCTGGTAGTGCAGGGACATGATAAGTGATCAGTCCCCTCACTGCAGAAATCCAAGTCCTTATCCCCACTCCCTGCCCAGAAAATAACATCACCGGGGTGATTTACTAGCCCTCAACAGGAGGGGGGAAAACAAAAAGGACCGGAACTCACATACTCATTATGGATGCAGCATGAACAGGGGATTACAAACCCAGCATGCCTGGAACACCCAGTGCATGTCCTCACTGGACGTGTGTGCAACCATCAGCACCACAGGCACAGGGAGCTCATCCTGATCAGACTCTGGGTAGGGACAGTGCACGTCACCCCACAATGCTGCTGATCACCACTGGACCTGTGCTGCTCTTTGGAACAAGAACCAAGGACACGAGGCTGGTGCTTGGGAGGTGGCAGTAGCACTGTTGTAGCACATCGTGCCACTAGGAGATTAACAAGACTCTTTTATTGATCTTTTTTTGTTGTGAATGTCCCAAAATACCTTTAGAGCAGGCAAATAACTTCTACCCTTTGCTAAACACTCACAGTTCTTCTAGAGGCAGAGCCCTCAGAGGGCAATTTAGCATTTAATACAGTCCTGTGTCTAACAGTGACAGACACATGGGGTCTGCAATGAGTGGCTATTGGGAAGAAATGGAATCTCAGCAGGACACAAACCTGAGCAGGTCTGGCTCATGAGCTGTCAGATTGCTGTACTGCAGTCCATAGGAGGCCACTGCACTGTGAGGCTCTGCTCCCAAGGGGAGCTCTATAAATACTTTCCAGGATAAACATTTGTAAATAGTGTCTTTCAACACGTCTTGAGACCAGATTCTTGATCTCTTGCTTTCAAAAGAGAACCATCATCTTCAAAGGCGGGGAGGCAAAGCCATTCATGCAAACAGCATAGCTACGAGCAATCCAGTTTGGCACTGGTCTCCAGAGCTGCTGGGGTGGGTGTTTGCAGGGGATGTGTGCCTGCCAGGCACAGCCAAAGCCTGCCCTGCACTGCCTTCCCAGCCCTGTTCCCAGGCACAGGGCACATCACCCTCACAGCCTCCAGAAATCAGATCTGCCTGGGGAAACGTGAGAGCCTCCACTCCTCTGCTGCTGAGGGACAGGGGTCACATTCTGCCAAGATCACAGCAAAGCAGGCTGGCATCTGCCCTGGAGCCTCATGGTTCATGAAATCAATATACAGGCCACGGGAGTCATTTTGTCTCCCCCACTCTTTGAAGAGCTCCCTCCCTTCCTTCTCCCCAGCCACAAAACCAGGCTCTGGGTGGTCCCTTCCAAGACTGTAAACTGACTTGTTGAAAGCCTTAGCAAAAGAAAGGTCAGATGCCTCACAAACAGCAAAACTGACAGCGCTGTACAGCTATCCAGACATTATTCCAGGGATGTGCACACCCACACAGCTGCCTGCACCACAGCAGGCATTCATCCCTCACCCAGGTGTACTCACATTGCACAGCTTTCCCCCAGAACAGCCCCTGCGGGATCAGCTTGGTGTCAGAGCCCAAACCTGCACCTCTGGATACACACTGGGGTAAAGGTGGGGTGAGCTGTGCAGCTGCTGCCCTTCCCTGTGCATGGCAAATTCCCACAGGATTTCACAGCATCCTTATTCTGATGGTTGGGAAGAAGGACAAGGGGACAGGGAACTAAAACAAGAACACAGATACACCAGGCAGCCACCTGCAAGGCAGTTTTCAGTCTTTTTCTGTGACCTGCAAACCACACGAGAAACTGCAATTTTTGTGCTGCATTAACATAAATCCCACTGCCTCTGACCCTAAAAAAATAAAATCACCTTGCAGAACCCACAACTGCCCAGCAATTTGGGAAAACCCAGCTGTCCTACAGGTGCTCTCAGCCTTGTCTGTTGCTGTTAAGCCACACAGCATCACTGCAGGGCAAACAGGCATTTATAGCTTGCTCAGCCCCTCCTGGTCCCCTGCTCCCACTGCCCAGCCCTGGGAAGGAACAGAGATAAGGGGAGTGCTACAGAAAACACAAGGGCTTAAGAAAGCTCTGATTTAGTGGAGATAAGAGGTCTGGGTGAGTAAGCACACACAACTGAAATAAAGACCACTGCTGAAAGAAGGGCAGGCATATGGGATGGCACATGTCCAGGGTGGGGGCACAGCACAGGTGTGCCTGACTTCAGAGGTTAAAAAACAAGATTTTAAGCAATAGCTACATTGTCATTCTCATGGCACCACATCCTGATGAAGTATGTCCAGCTGGCCTTCATGGAGGTGGCTCTCTGTAGATGGCTCGTGGGTGTCAGAGCAGCCCAGCATGGGCATTCACACATTTCAGGCAAAAAGCAGCACAGGTATAAAACACACAGTGCAGAGCAGCATCCTGACCTGGCTGAGGGTGTGTGAGCTCAGCCTCACCAAAAGCTCCCAGCACATTCCTCTAGCAGGTGCACAGACCTGCGACCAAAATTGCTAGAGAGCTTTCCTTCAGCAATGAGACACATGAACAACAAGGTGAGGGAAAAAAAGAAGGAATTAACTGGATAGAAAAATCACACCTCCAAACTCAGGGCTTGCTGTATCAAGAGGCAATCCCATCTCTGCAGCAAGCAGAGCCAGAGGGAGCCTCCTAAATACAAAACTGCAACAACTGAGGTTCTGCAGGGTCCAAATGAACTCCACTCTCCTCCAGGAACTCCAAACCAAGCGTTTCAGCTGCCAGCCCCAGGGATAACACAAGGAGTAATAGCTCAGCACAGCCCTCACTCTGAGCACACAATTCCCCAGGCTCCTTAATAAGACACACTAATTTTTCACACTGTTAAGGGGAAAGCAAACAGCTCAGACATTTCTGTTCCTACATTAGGCTCTCAAGCACATTTGCTGCATATCTTATCAGCAGCTTCAGCAGCCTTTCTAAGCCATTTGAAGACTTTGGCCTTCAGAAACCTGGAGAGGGGGGTGGAAAAACCCTCTATTCATTCTTACCAAAGCATAGCACATTTTCAAGAGGACATTCCTACCATCCAGAGCAAACAAATGTTCCCAACTGTATGTTCCACAAGTTGTTTGAGTTGTAGCAAGTAAGATCAATACAGGTTCACTGCACAAGGTATTTAAATATTCTTAGAGGAGTTCCTGGGCCAGTTTAGAATTAAAAGGGAGAAGGCAGACAAAAGAATACTTGTCTGTGCTTTAGCCAGCTTGCAGGCTGGTTTTTACACCCAGAGTTTTCCAAGCACAGCTCCATCAGTCAGGACCACAAGCTTGTTGGGACGGGCTCTCCAGAGCGTGCTGGGAGCTGTACAAATCTGGGACCTGCTCCATCCAGACATCCTAGGCTCTGCAGAACTAAAAATAAGATTAAAAAAATACCATAAAAGAGCTATAGTAAGACCCTTTTCAGCACTGCCAAAGCCTTGCTGATTTGCTCAGTTTCTCCAGGAAGCCTTTGGCTAAATCACAGGCTGAAAAAAGAAACACTCAATACCCCTTCCATAGGATACAAATAGGATTTTGTGCTTTGGATGAGACTTGAAACAGCATCTGCTTCTTCTGTGGCCAGCAGTGAATTGCATCTCTGTGACATTCCCAGCTTTGTGGAAGTCCTGGCCAGGGATGTAAAGATCTCACCAAAACACAGTACATACACAGATAAATGCCCCCTGCTCTGCTGTGACAAACAGGAGCCAAATCTTGTGTGCCACACGTGGGCACAGCAAGGTGTAGGAGCACAAGCCCAGGTGTCAGACCGGGAGGAGGAGGAGCTGTCTCACCTTCTCTATACAACACCCCAGGGCCCTGGACATCATTGCTTTGGCCACAGCAAGAAGTTAACTCCCACACACTTCAATTCACTATTTTTCTTGCCATGATCAATATAGCTCTGAATTTGTGACAAAAACGATTTGTACCTTCATGGACCACTCAGGAATTGCTAAGCAGAGCCTCCAGCTAGAACACACTGAGTGGTGCATGGTCAGTCAGCATCTTCACCACAAAAAAACCCCAGGCCTGTTGCAAACTCAGCTCTTAATTCAACTAAAAAAAAAATCCCCAAGACCAATTTTAACCTTGACAAGGCACAACTTGTACACATCCGTGACACAGCAATTTCCCATCAAAGAGAGGATTTCAGACCCAGCCTGTCTATAACCTACCCAAGCCCTCTTTTTCCTTGCATTTATGGGATTTAAAAAAAAAAAAAAAAAATCCCCATGTCATATACTTCACTTCCAGAGCTGCAGGAAATCCACTCTGAGACGCATGCCAGCTTCAGCTCCAAGGTTTTCCTTGGGCTGTTCTTTCAGCAACAAGGAGAACAAAGCAACCTTGGCAGCAGGCCATGCTACAAGAAAGTATTTCCCCCAGTTCCCTGGGATGAAGTGGATATCCTGTCACAAACCTGCGCGCATGGGAAGGGTGAGGAGGGGAAGGAAACACAACAGGACGAATTAGCTAAAAATTGGCACAGCAGGAGAGGTCTCAGCTTGCCACCAAAGCCCCTGAAAGGCTTTTCATTTTAAATGGCCAAGTACCAATGAGGGATGACTCATATGAGCCCCAGGAACCCTGAGCTCTCCAGCACCCAAAAGGAGAATACCTAAATCCTTCCTCCATTGGATTTGGAAGGGGATGTGGATGCTCAAGCTCTGACACCTTAGTTCTGTCTAGTTCTGAACCCAGTTCTAGGAGGTGGCAAATGCCTGTCTTTCCTTGTATTTCTTACTTCACCATTCCCAGGTCCAAGAGGTTTTGGAAAGCCCCTTTCTGGACCTGACAAGGCTCCAGATCCCACACGCACTGAGACAACCCAGCTCCAACAGGAAAAGAGTCCTGCACCTTGTATTAGGTCCCTGCACCAAACCCAGCTGGCACCCAGCTTCCAGGCAGCCCTGCCTTGCTGTGATTCCTCTGTGTGGCTCTTGACAGTGCTGGGTTCAAAGCCTTCTCGTTAGCAGATTTCAACAAAGCCAAACCTGGCACATGCAAGCAGGTTTATTCTTCTAAAAATCTGCATCCCAGCCGTGCCCCACGTCAGCATTTGTCAGCAAGCTTCCCCACCATGACACTGCCATTCACAGCCGGATGAGCTGAGCCACCAGCAGCACACAGCAGGGTCACAGCAGGATTAACATTCCCAACAGCACTGCTAACACCAGCACAGATCTGCAGCTACAGTGTTTGCGTGGAGTTCTTGCTGCTCTTCAGCCCTACAAGGCTCACAAGGACATGGGGTTTGTCCTCACAATCCCCCCAACTGTATTTCCAGTCCCATTTACAGAGGCTTGGAGCAAGCCTGCTCCAAGGCAGAAAGCAATGACTGGTAGAGAAAGAAATAACCAAACCCCTTCCTGGAGTTCAGCCAAAATCTTTGTGCCCACTAAGTTTGGGTGGATGCAGACTTTGCAAAAGCCTGGAATGGGATTAAGGAACAGCTTTAGCAAACAGCCAGGACAACAACAGTGAAGTCATGATGAAGCCAGCAATACAGATTTCTGTTTGCAGTCATGAGTCTGTGTTTACAGTTTGCAACTCTGTGCAAATACCAGAAAGCCATTCTTTTCCTCTTCCCATCAGGGCTTGGCATTATCCACATTTAACTAGATCCAAGAGATGCCTACAGCAGCATGCCAGCTGGATTTTGGGCACAGGGCATGCTCCAATCCACAGTGATGGGAACTTGCAGGAGCCCATAAATAGAGCTCAGCTGAGTGTGTGTGAGGGAGAGCTCTGTATCAAAGCAGGCAGGGAAAGAAACAGGAAAGAGAAACTAAAAAAAAAAAAGAGAATTGTGGCAATTCTCAGTTTGGCTGTTTGCTTGTCCCTGCATGGGTTACACAAACAACCATTGGCAAGACTTAGGACGCCAAGCAGAAGATGAGAAGATGCAAAGTGATTCTCGGGCAGGGCACACCAACAAGGGCAAGTTACAAACACAGGCTTTGCCAGGAAATCTGCTCCATCAAAGACACAGTTTACAGCACACAGCCCAATGGAAAAAGCCATCAGTGATATGCAAATCTTCTAGGATAAAGGCAACTTCTCTTAAGGGAAGCTGTTCTAACTTCCAGATAACCACGTACACCATACAACAGAGGAGTTCAGCTGGTTTAACCCTGCTGGCTGAGCCCCAGCTTCTCCAGGTAGATGTGGCTGAGAACAAGAGGCCTGATGCTTTCTGCCACATCATCTCCCATGAATGTTCTGTTGTTTGACAGAGGGAAGGACAGGAATGTCAAACTACCATCCTAACACTGTCCTCCAGGAGCTCTGACTGACGAGTCCTGGCAAGCCTTGGTGCAGCAAGTGCTGGCCCCGTTACCTGTTCATCCTCTCCCTGCCTCTGTCTGCCTGCCTTGCCAAAGCCCTGGGGCCAGGTTGGGGTGCCTGGAGGAAACAGGCAACGTGGCTTCCTACACTGCACAAACAGGAGCTGGCACCATCCTGGCCCACCTTCCATTGGCAGTGACCTCATGTTAACAAAAGCGTTTTTATAGCTATGCTTGGCAGGTCCTTCCGTGGGGAACAAAATGTCATTCCTCTCATTCTTGTCAGAGTCTCTGGTGACCAAAGAAGCCCCAAACCACAGCTCAGTCCTTGCCTTGTGCAGTTATCCATGTGTCACTCTCAAGGCTTTGTCCTCTTCCTCCCTGGATCTCCCAGTAGGACTCATCCCTGTTCCCATCTCTCCTCTAACCTCCAGGATGCCTCCAGAAGGAAATCCTCAATTACCAGGACTGTGTGAATAGGCCACATTTCCCTGATCAAATGCCATTGAACTGGAGACTGCTCTTAAGCCATTTAGGAAGACTCTTCCACCCCAGCACACCAGGTATGTGCCTCTCCCCCTTGTGTCTTCCTACTGATCTCCCTTTTCACTGTTTACTGAACTGCTTGGTATTACACACAGGAGGGGAGGTCTGGAATTTGAAGAGCACTGAATCCAGAAAACAGGAAACAACTGAGGATCAAGGCTGGGCACAGCCTGAAGGCCCACATTTATGACTATAATAAAAGGATAGGGCAGAGATGAACGCAGGGCTGAGCCAGGCTTGGTAAAGCATCAAAAGAAAGGTGCAGGGGGACTAGAACAGGCTTGAAAGAGCAGAGAAGCTCACTAGGCAGATGATCAAAAGTGTGTTTAGCATCCTCACTGCCAGCCCTGTGGATGTGAGCCAGGAGAAAGCTCTGCTGGAGCTGCAGAGGGCAAGGACAGCTCCTGGAATGGTGCCCCAGGAAGCAGGAAGAACTCACTTGAGGGGCTTCCCATCCTGACCAGGACAAGCATCAAGAACTGAACTGGCTGTGCAGTGCCACAGGATGAGCCCGTCTCTCAGCCCCACACAAAGAGCAGGACTGGCAGGGGCTGCAGGCTCACAGCTCGGCCTCAGCAGCCTCAGCACTCAGGGGGGTGTGCAGGACACGAGTTCATGGACAGAGGAGCACCCCCAGGGCTGAGGGATGCTCTCACTTGCTGAAGAAGTGACTGACAGCTGCTGCTCAGAGCTAAGCCAAGAGCTTGACTCAAGGTATCATTCTTTTCTGCAACAGATTTTGTAGTCATTAGTCTGGTGCTACACAGGCTCCTGGGTGCAGGCTGTGCATAGAAAACATGAGATAAAATGCAGTTATTCTCATTCTGGAGGTGGGACAAGCCAAAGCACAGAAAATGCTAAACCCCTTAACGGGATGCCAGCATGCTCCGTGTCACAGCTGTGACCCTCTCTGCTTCCACTGGCTGTAGGGACCTTCCCAAAAAGCTCCCTGTAGCATCTCTCTGAGGGAGGAGAACACAACACAAACAGGGCCTGGCCCGGGTGGTGCTGCTGTGTTTAAACTCTCCTGGTAGAGCCCTGCACAGCCTGGCCAGAGCTGAGCCCAGAGCACGTGTACCCATACACACACACACCCCAGCCAGGGCACGCTCCCCTCTGCCAGCCCAGCCAAGCAGACACTTTCCAGGAGAACAGCAAGAAATTGCCAGGCTTGCCTTCCAGCTATTCATTACAAACTAAAGCCTCCCCTATGCCAGCCTGACCTCTCCCCAGCACACGCTCACCCCCAGGCTCTCCCCTAATCTTTGAAGAATCCCAGGGAGCTGAGAAGGAAGGGACAGCCTGGAGGGAATAAGAAGCTCCACGGCAGGAGACCTCACTGTCAGCCTGTTTGTTTCCCATCACACCAACATTATAAATAGGCAACAACACCTAGGGAGAAACCAGAGTGGAAATCTTGCATGCATTTCTTAGAACCAGCAATTATCCTTTCATCAGTCATTACCTGGAGCTGTTCTGGGGGGGGAGGCTGAGGCTTATTTTAACACCTGGTTCAGGTCTGGGCAGAGCAAGCACAGCCTCTGGGAAGATTAAGCTGTTGAAGCACAAGGGTCATTTGTACGAGATGCAAAGGACAGGCAGAAACAACCTCCTTGAGGCCACTAAAGGTGCCACAGTGCTGAGTGACCTGCCCAGAGCCTCCTGCTCTCCCCTGTGCTCACAGCCTGGCAGACATGAAGAAAGGCAGATCTTTTGGGAATCAAAAGTGAAATCCTTTCTACTCATTGCAGCTCTGGAAGACTGAGTTTAAGCAGTACTGGTTTATGACTTGAATAAACATAACATACAACTAAAATTCATGTGTCACCCATGATTTACCTACACCAGTATTCTGCACATCTTTTCCCTTAACAGCAACCAACAGCAGCAACAAAGAGGAAAGAAGTTCCAGCCTTGGCTGCTCTGGATCCTGGAGCTTGGCACCCAATTTGGCAAGGCTGTTTGAAAAGGAGAGGATGGGTCTGCTCTTGCTGCCAGAGGAGACAGATCCCCGCTTGATTAACAACCAGACACTCCCTTCCCGCTCACCTGAGCAGCTCCCACACAGCCCTTGGAGCCAGGAATCTGGTGGGAGTTGGCAGATGGCCCTTCTTGACCTTTCTGTGCTAAGTGAAAGCAAAAATCTCACTTTATCAGCACAAAAAAAAAAAAAAAATTTAAATAGCTGCTGGTCCAGGTCTGGGGAACCACAGCTTTGAAGAAAGCAGAAGAGACTTCCCAGGTAAGTTAATTTAAACAATAAAGTGGGAAATAAATTGGGAGAGAAGGTCCATCCACTTGGGCTCAGTGCCAGCTCCCAGTGCAGCACGGTCTCCCAGTCACACCATTCCTGCTTTTCCCAGGAGAATTTGTAATTCCCATTACAAATAAATACCCTGCTTCCATTCCACAGCCATGGCAAAGGACAGCAGCACTGGAAAGGCTCTGCAGTTAAATGTGAGCCACAGATCATCTCAGATCAGGGAACAACAGTTCTGAAGCCTATAAACAAAGATCTTGATCTACTCTTGAAGGATTTTATGGCAATTGGAGAGGACTCTACACAGGAGAAGAGACCACAGGTTCCGCTGTTGAAAGTAAAAAAGATTTCTGCTCAGCCTACTTAATGTGCTTTATTTTTAATGCTGCTTTTGCTCCAAGAGCCAGAGAACAATCTGCAGAAAGAACGTCTTTGTTAGAGATTTTACGCCCCAGCCCTTCATTTAAGGTGCAAAAGCTCACAATAAATGTCACTAAGCCCTCCTACCCCTTTCCCACAGTGGTGCCCCAGCACAGTGAAGACCAAGTAGGAGTAATTACCTAATAGTTTCTTCTCAGCAGGAAGAGAGTTAAGAAATGCAAAAACCACGTGAAAAAAAGATTCTTAAATCCTCACCCATTTTTGCAATGTTCCATGAAAAACACGCCAGGCAGGTAGGGCAGCCTGTGGCCCCGAGAGAAATGGACACTGTGCATTTTCCAGGGATGTGTGCAGGGGAAAATGCTGCAAGAGACATTCCCAGTGAGGGGAAGGAAAAGAAGAGACTCGGTTCAATCTTCCCCCTGTGCACAGTAAGAGTGAACAAGAGTGCCCTCGAGGGAAATGTAAGCAGCAGCTTCATCACATGCAGGCAGAGAGGGCTCCCACAGCAACAGAAATGAAGTTGCAAAAGGAATGAGGTGAAAAAAGGGAGACATTTAAATGGTTTTCAGCTGAAAATTCTTGGATGACCATCACCCCTATCCCACACCAAGCCTAGGGAAAGCAGCCTCTAGGACATCATCTTTATTCGTGAAGAACCCTGAGTGTTCTCTTGGGATTTCATGAGTTTACTCTCTCAAGAGGGATTTTTCAATTAATTAAGCCAGGGAATAAACATCAGGTTCATTTTCCCATTGAAGGCTTTTGCTGGGACAGGGAGCCTCAGCCCATCACTTTGCAGGGATTTCCTTCCAGCTGCCTTTCACAGAGGGCTCCTGAAGACCTCCACCAGTAGCTCCCATTGCTATTTCAACTAAGTGAAAATAAATGGGAGGGGAGAAACTGAGGGGAAAGAAGATTTCAGAGTGTTGTTACACACCAGACACTATGCTCTGGATCAGTGTTCCTTTAGCATTAGGCCAGGTCTAACCCAGTCCAGATCTGCCAAAGATGAGTAAGAATTTAATATTCACTAACAAGAATACAGTTCACACAATGAGGACTGAGCTGTTCGTGCCAGTCAGGCATTTAGCTACACTCACACATTTATTTGTAGGCATCCTGCACATCAAACCATTGTGCAAAGCTGGTCCTGAGGGGCCCTGTTTGCAGTGCAAAAGGGAAAGGAATTAGGTTTATGGCCTGAAAATCCTCCACAGGAAAAATATCCAGCTCCTTTCGAGCCAAGCTTCACACTGAAAGACCAGCAGCCTGCTGGCCAAGGGCTGAAGCACCTCGTGGTGTTTTGGGTATCAACACCTTTACTCTGGAGCTGGAGAAGCATGGCAAGCACAAGTTAATCAGTTCAGAGGCCAGAAGAAGTGGCAGCTGTGGCAGATCCCATTGTGATTAGCAGGAAACTCAAAGGTGCTTCCCAAAGCACCCCAAAAAGTTATCAGTCTCCTCCCTTGCTGAGACACATCCCACAGTGACTACAGAACACCTCTGTACTGGTCCAGGGACGTGGCTCACAGCTCCTTTCATTTCCTTTCCAACTCTGTGAGCTACCAATTAATGCAACTTTTCCTCCTTCTAACCCCAAAGGGAGCTGCATTTTAAGGAGTTCTGGAGGTCTCCAAAGGAGGAGGCTTCTCTCCTGTCCTCAGCAGAAGTGAATGGATGGCAGTGCTTCTGTCAGGCACTGCCCAACTAAACACCTTTGGGGTATCAATCACAACTCCCTGCAAAGCTTCAGCCTGAAATCCTGCTGTTCTCCAGTGTCACCAGGGCCAGCAGACAAGGCAGGGGGAGATGGGGGCTGCTGCCCAGCCACCTTCCCACTGCTGTAATTAACCCCAAGCAAGCACTGGCACGAAGCTGCTGCTCTTGCATGACTGCAAGCATTCCTCCCCCAGAGTTTATCATAAAGCACCAGCTATCCATAAACATCTCAAGGAAGGGCTGGCCTGGGTTCACCTTCATGCAAGGAAGATGTCAGGCTCTGGCAGGGAGCCAGCCATTCATGTTCCTTTAAACCTTGTCAGCTCTGACTCAAACGACCTTTTTGGGGGGGAAAAAAAAAAAAAAATCTTCCATCACACCCCTTCCTCCCCCTCCACCCACTGTGGCACTTAATCACAGCAGGATCACAGGGGACAATTCCCAGGGTGGCTGTGAGTCACAGTGTCCTGTCCCTCTGCTCTCTGCACAGCCCCTCTGCAGCAGAGGGACATTCCCATCTCCAGCTGGCCTGGAGGCTCCAGGCAGGAGAGGAAAGAGCCTGGAGCTGAGCAGCAGTGGGGCAGGTTTTAGAGCCTCCACCACAACATGGACCTTTGCCCTCCAAGCCATGCAGGACAGCCCTTTTTGGGATTTTGACAAGTCCAGACTATCCAGTGACTGCAGTGTCCTCCCAGTACCCTCAATTCTCCTGCTCTCCCAAACCTGAGCCCTGCTTCATATGGTGCCATGATGTATTTTACACCAAATTCATCCAGTGGCCCAAACTTTCATCCTAAATATACTAAACACAAGGTCATGATTAAAAGCATGAACAAAATCCAGAATTCCCTCTCCATACTCCACAGCATCTCCTAAAATCCATTTAACTTTCCTCCCTGGAGCTGTTTGTCATATTTCTGGCACTCAGACCTGGCTCTGACATGGAAACCTTCATGTGACTTTTCCTCCTCTTGCAGCCTGTCTCCCCCACCAATCCTGAAGAGAAAAATCACTGCTCCCCAAGGAGGCAGGAACAGACAAGGTACCAGCAGGAGCAATTCCCATCCAACCCCCCCAGCAGGTAATCAGACACAGCCCCTTCCCAAGCCATGGTGGGAGCCCTGATCCCCCTTGCTGATGAAGCCATTAAGATTAGGCTGCTGCTGGCACTATGACGTGAGGAGAGTGTTTAATATCCTCACACCAGCTGGGTGGCCAGCCCAAGCCACTGTGCAATTTATTTGCTGGCTGTGAATATTCCTCCTTCTCTCCTTCCCACAGGATTTTAACACCCCTGTGAGGAGAGCGAGCTCCCAGCCAGCAAAAAGCAAAGATCAACAGGCTGCTTAATTAACTGACCCTCTCCCAGTTGCCACAGCCTCGCCAAATGCTGGAGAAACCCAATTCCAGCTGGTAATTAAACACTTTTGGGTGGAGGGGGACAGAGCCAGCAGGGAAGCACAGCAGCAAAGAGAGGGGCTGACACCACAACCCCCTGTGCCAGCCCCTGCTGTGCCCCCAGTGCCATCAGCACTCCAGGCACTCGTGAGTCCCCAGAGGGACAAGAGCTTTTCATGGCTGTGAGTCCTTTAAATTAAACCTTAATTGGTCAAAGAGCTCTCTAGATTGATACAGAGCAAGGAGAGGTCTCATTTGCCAAACAAAAAAAAGCCCTGCTGTCAGATATGCCTGTGAGGGTGTTGCTACCAGTGTTGTTTTCACTGGCATCCAAGGAATTTGGGAAGCCTGGCTGCCAGGTACACTGGCCTGATGCTGCACTTGCCCTGCTGACCACACTGGGTCCCAAGAATTTCTCCCTCTTCTACCCTTTCAACCAGAGTCAACTTCAAAGGGAGGAAATTAGTGATTCTCTAACATTTAATCTTGTTTCCATTGCCTGACCTACCAAAACAGAGCAGTTAAAAA
Source organism: Drymodes brunneopygia (assembly GCA_013400955.1). Lineage (NCBI taxonomy): Eukaryota > Metazoa > Chordata > Aves > Passeriformes > Petroicidae > Drymodes > Drymodes brunneopygia. Next base: position 376,567 of record VZTZ01012261.1, read on the forward strand.
GCAAACAACTGACTCTCACCAGGGGCATAAACAGGTTATTACAGCAATTACATGCAATGAGGCCATGTGTAAGGGGAAGCCACTAAAACCAGCTGAAGCTTTAGGCTCGTGCTGCTCTTGGGACCAGCTGGGTTTATGATGGTTTTATTGCAAAAGTGACAGGGAAGCAGAGGGTCTGTGAGCCCAGAGAAAAGCCACACCAGGTGAAGCACCCGCCACCAGCACCACACGTGCAAATTCTGTAACCAATCCTGCAGAAATGATGGTGCAATCCCATCTCCCTAGGGACCGAGGGCAAACAGACTCAGGAGAGAGAAGGTCAACGCTGACCAGCTCAGTTTTAACAGTACTGAAGTCCTCCCAAATTATTCCAGGCTCTGGCTCCCAGCACAGCAGCTCTGAAGGCTGCAAGTCCCCAGGTGAACCAAACTGAGCAGCTTGCAGGCACACAGAGCAGCTGGGTTAGCTCTGGCCTGAAGCCAGAGAATTGCCACCGAGAATGACAAAGAGGAGGAGAAGCTCCCAAGGAAAGCTGATCTTTGAAAACCCCTCTCCAGAGAAGCAGTGAGCGATGGAAAAGCCACATTGCAGGCTGGCCCCTGGTCACAGGGGGAGTGAGAGCAGAGCAATCCACCCACCAGCACATCCCTGCCAGCTGGGATGTCTCAGAGACACAGCAGATGCCACCTACGCTGGCAAGGGCTCAGCTCCCCCTGTGCAGCCCTGGGAGGCTTTGCCCACACAGCTCCTGTGCCCTGGGCAGCAGCAGATATTTCACTGGGACAGCACAGCTTCAGACAGCTGGCACCCATGGAGAGAAGAAATTTATGAAGGGTGTTTGGCAGACTCCAAATGAGTGCTACAGCAAGGCAGGGAGTGGATCAGAGCCAGTCCTGGGGACTGAAGTGTGTGCTTGAGGCATCTCACAGAAAGGTATCATCATCAACACAGCCTGGATGTAAATTTGGAGTCAGGCACCTTGCAAATTGCAGTGACAAATGAGCCTTTACTCCAGCAGAGAGAGTGAAAGAGCTCTTACAATGGTAATTCCCTCTGCCTTGCCAGCATTAGAGACCAAACAGCCATTGTCACCCTTGGTCTTTTACAGGAACACCTTCAGCACGGACTCCCTATTTTTTAAAGAGTTTTAAACACACCAGTTAAATGTTTTAGAGCACAACCTTGAATTTCTCAGGGCTGTATTTTCCCATTTTGGGGTGAGGCCTTGCTAAGTGTCCCCCTTAGAGAGGCAGGTACCCTCTGAGGGGAATGGCACCTACAGAATGTGAGGAGTTTCGACAAGTGGCTCAACTCTTCGGGAAAATCTAAATAGTAACAACAAAGAGCACAATGTAGTTAATATTACAAACAGGCAAGAGTTCTCCCTTCCCTATTTTAACCAGGACCTCCTGCCCCGTCTTAAACGAGTGGATTTTGTTCCACACTTCCAGCAAGGTCCACTAAAGGATTTTAGAAGCAGAACAGCAGTTCCTCACCAGCACAGCCTACAATATAACAAAAAAAGGGTTTGTGTTACCTGTCCGAGGTCCAGGGTGACGTTGACCTGGTTGAACTCCAGCCCCCGGGACAGAGGGGGGCTCTGCCACCAGCGCTCTGTGCCATCAATGGCATTGGTGATGGGGTGAGCCTTGTTGCTGTTTGCAGAGGAGCAGATGTCACAGTACTGGCCCTGGTGGAAAGTACAAAAACATCATTTAACTCTGGCCACAAAAACGTGCTACAAAGCAGACAGGTATCACAGCAATTCAGAAAATGCAGGGTGTAAGCCTGCTAATGCAAATCAAGAGACAGAAAGTTTTGTTTGCACCGGTTTATAAAGTGTGGATGCAAAAAGGTGCATGAAAAGGCTCAAAACCCCCACAACCACCCAGTGTGGAATCTGGGCTGCTCTAAGCAGCATCCCTTCTGAATTTCAGGTATGCAGTGAACACTGACAAAGGATCCCAGACTCAAAGGACTGGTTACCAGCAGCAGAGCAGTATCTGAGGGAGAGGCTGCACTGCAATGGAGAGCAGTGGCTCAAACTCCACGGCCAGCAGCTCCTCTGCTGGGGCTGCCACTCACACCCACCCCTGCCGAGCCCAGAGACCCTGACCTGAACCATTCAGGCATTTCTATGCACTCAGACTGGCAGCTCCTCTGCCCAGCTCCCTGCAATCTGTTTCTTGTCCACCTATTCATTTCACAGTATAGTTCTTTCAGCTACATTTTCAAGCTTAGTCCTGCAGCCAAGTTCCTTTTGCTGATGATGCTGCAATGCAAGGCCAAAAAGGGACAGCCCCAGCTGTCAGCTGGCCAGGGACTGCCACCACTTCTCTGCCTTGCTTTTGTGGCCCCGGGTGGTTTTGTCAGCTCCATGGACACGCTGCCAGAGAAAACAACCCCACAACTTCAACAGCACCTCCTGAGCAGGATCAGACAAAGACCTGAGCTGTTAGGGGCAATTCTTTCTCCCTCATTAAGGGACAAATGAATCTGACCCACGCTCAAAGAAACCTGCAAAGCGCCCTGAAAACTGGCAAATTGTTTTGTGAAGCCACTGTTGTGTCACTTGAATTGCTGCTACAAACAGCCAGGAAGGGAGCTGTGTTAGAGGCAGTTTTCCTTTTAAAGGCGCAGTTATCCCCAGGCAGGAATGCTGCCCTTGCCTGTCCCAGCTGCAGCCAGCGTTAATATTACACCAGGTACAAGATCTCAAGACAGGCAATCCCCTTCCTGCCCCGACAAGGGCTGAGGTGAGACAGAGCCACCGCAGAGAGGGTGATTTTCCAGATGCTCAAACCCTGAAGGAATCCCAGTGCAAAGGAAAAGAGATTTCACAGCACTATCCCCCACTATCACATGCTTTGTCACTTGCAGGCAATTATGCAATATAAATTATCCTGAACAAGACCCCTTTTAAATTAATTCCTCTAGAGATGTGAAAATAGAGATGGGCAAGCACAAGGCCAAAGAAAAGGGGAGCTGAAACCATCCAGGTAACCCTGACATTCATGCAGGGAGCACTCAGCAGAGAGAGGTCACAAGGCTGGTTTGGACATGCTTTGAACCAGGAGGGAGAGCAGACCAGATAAAACTGACCCAACTCTTCAGCTCAAACCTTTAATAGGAACCGGTGCGACAGGTTGTGTGGAAATTTCTGCTGCACAATACACAACACTGAGGTGGGAGGGGGGAAGCAAGGCAAGATACAAGACGGGGATAAATAACAAAAAAATAAAGTGCTTTCATGCTTTAAATTCTTGTCACAGATGTAAAAACCATTTTGAACCCGAAGTTCACATTGATGGGAGACAGGCAAACTCAAGCTGAGTAAGAGGGGAGTAAAAATTAGGATCAGCTGCTCCACATCTATAATGCTGCTGTTGTCCCTCCCTGGGCAGCCTGCTGGGCTGGGAACACATCAACAGCTGAGCCAGGTTTACTGTTCAAAGTGTGATTAGCCTCTCTGATGCACCAGTTGCTCATTAGTTGTTTCATTAGAGCCAGACCTAAACCTGACCAGAATCATTTCCAGCGATTTGTATTTTAGAGCAACTCAGGCTCCTGCATATTGTGTCAGGTTCTCTACAGGGAAGTTCTGACATCAGCAAGAGGATTTTAATTAACAAAGCAATTGTGAGCTGCGGGCTTAGCAGAGGCAGTAGGTTGCCAGAGCAGGAGAGGCGTGGACACTACAAAGGTATGGCCAAAGAAAGAACTTCAGTGATGCAAGGAGCTGCAGGGCAGCTCAGAGAACATAAAACTGCCACTATCAGAGCAAACTGCAAAGAGGGAGAGATAAGGAGGAGGTCTGAATGAGGGGCAGCTTCCAGGGACCTGCAGGGCCTGATCCTGCTCGGGTCAGTGGGAACTTTGAAGTTTCCCCTGAGCACAAAGGCAAGCTGGGCACCCTGCTGGCACCACTCTCAGGGGACACAGGTGGCTTTGTCCCAGTTTATCTGGCCCTGCCATGACCCAACACCAGCTCCCCCTCACCTGATTTATCAGAAAGCCACAGGGAGCATGGGGCTGCTGGGGATGAGGTAAAAAAGGGCAAGAAATGTGGTGCAAAAAGTACTGTTTCAGATAAGCTTGCAAGCTGCTCCCAGGGCTGTCCCTGCAGATGAGGGCTGACACAGAATTAAGCAGGTACTGTCTCATCAGGTATGTTTCCTGTGGGCAACAACAACTTGTTCCAAAACTGTGTTTTCAGCCTCAGTTAAACCACTGAAATCCAATACTGTCATGGATGTAAACACAGAAGAGACAGGTACAGAGAGGTGCAGCACCAGTTGCCACCTGGAGCACTGAGAGCCCTGGGCTGAGCCAGATTCCCTCTGCCACACACCAGAGACATGGCATGGGATAAAGAGGCACCAGGACAAACGGTCAGGGTATCAAAAGAGAATGCCACTGAATTCTGAGCCATTCAGGGATGAAACAGCCTCAGATTTCATCTGTTACCAACACCTGGAAGAGTGAGAGGACCAGAGCTCTGGTCAGGCAAGGACAGCTCAGGGCTGCAATTCAGCGAGCAAAGCAGTGCTCTGAACACAGGGCTGGAGTGAAGACAAGCTTCAGAGGAAGGCAGAAAAAGCACTGACTTGAAATCACTCAAACTTGTTGTATATTCTTGAATTCTGAGGTTTATAATTGCTTCAATTAATGCCAGGAACCTGCCTCGCTGTTACACTCCTAATCTGAAATAATCACCCAGAGCCCTGCCCCAGCCCTGGAGCAGAGCACATCCCTGCTGGGTTTGGAACAGCCCCCAGGCACACAGGTGGGATGGGGAACACAAGCACAGAGCTGTGCCTTTGCAGACTTGTCTGTCTTGGAAGACAGTTACAAGCATCTCCAGGAAAGCCTAATAAAAAAAAAAAACAAAAAAAACTATGATCTCTCTTCTGCCTCATCCTCAATTATCATTATCATTAAGGCAGGGCTGTCTGTGCTGAGGAGTGAGTCTGACAAGGAAAGCAAACCTCCATGGCAAATCCCTTTCAGCACACCTCAGCATTGCTGTGCCTCACATCCTTCCACACTGAAAAGCCCCCCACAGTTGGAAATGCAGTCTTCTGCCAAAAAGCCCTGAATAAAGCAAAGGAAACTCCTTGAAAAGGCTTACAGCCTTCCCACAAGCTGTGCCAAAACCACTGCAAGTGTCTTTAGGGCAGCATTACTTCAGAAAACTTAATGATTATTGACATTTTAAGACCATCGTGTTTAAAAGTCAGTGAACTCCCTTTTCTGAAGTCGTCTACAATGTCAAATTAAACCAGCAGAAAACAGAGAAACAACTGATTAATTTATTCAACAATTGTATTAAGGTTTGTCCTAGGTCTTTAATCAATCAAATGTCCCTCCACCACCAGAGCACGTGGCTGTCTCTTGGAGGGTCCCAAGTGGCATTTTTCCAGTATTCCTGATGAAAACTCCTTATGCCACAGCCACATCACACATGAGCAGCCCTGAGCAGGTGAATGGAGAAGGGAAGGGACACTGGGAGGGTGGGACACACAGGCAGTGAGGACATGCATGTGGAGTTCATTATTGTTGTTTCAGTCTGCTCAAATTGAACACTTCCCTCCCACCTCCCTCCTTGCTTTAGTCACCGGGTGGTGCCAAGACCCCTAAAGGGGATGAATTGGGAACTCTGACCTCTGCTCTGATGCCTCCTGTTTCCTCCCCTCCCTTTTAGGTGCTGCCTGTGGTCATGGAAAGGAGCCACTACAAAAGGATTTTTCTAAAGCTTTCAGACTGAGTGAAGCCCGCTGGCCTGGGAAGCGGTGCTCAGATCAAAGCCCCCCTGTGCCAGAGCTGCACAGGGGACAGGAGGGGGTCGCTGCAGAATTCCACAGCTCAGGAGCTGTGTTTGGCAGCGGGGGGATGCTGGGGCTGCCCCCAGAGCTGGTACAGCCTGAGGGGTTTCTTTCAGTCAGCAGCATCCTGAGTGCTGCGTGTCATGCTGAGCTAGCAGGGTGGCCAGAGCACAGATGGACACATGTGGAGTGATAAATGCACACCCACATTTGCCAGCTTTTCCAAGCAGCCTTATCCTCCCAGTTTGGCTTGGCACATCATTCACAGATTTGTTTGCACAGAGCAGCAGTTCCTTCTTCACCTTTCCTTACCCCTTTGCCTCACCGGAGGCACAACTATTACAAGCCTCCTGCTACCAGGACTTGAGGCAAAACTTCTTGGAGTTACACTATTTCACAGTGCAGTGAAGTGAAACATCACTTTAAAAGGTGGCAAAACTCAGAGTAGGATACGTCAGGTTTTTGCCATCCAGTGACATCTTCAACCACTTATACTACACAGCAAAATTCCATGTCATAACCACACAATAGCCGGAAAATTCCTTGTGCAGCACTAACTCAGGAGAATGTGGCCAGAATGAGAAAAATGCTCCAGAGATGATCTTGTAACAAAGCCACCCCCACCAAACGGGTCGGTCCAAGAAAGTGACAGTTTTCCTTTGCTCGTCCTTATTGTTTTGTACAATGGGGACATCACCACTGCAACAGGTGACTGGCACCACGACCCTCCCAAGCAGCACGCAGAGAACACTGAGCAGCAGCTGGCGGCTCCATGGCTGGCTTCAGGCTGCAAGAGCATTTCTATTCAGAGCTGCTCTTCCCGGCTTGGGCTGCCCTCAGGGGGGACACTGGGTCTGGAGGAGTTCCTGCCACTAAACCTGGTGTTTTACAAGCCCGTTTACAACTGTTCTTTCGTCCCTTCAAGGGAGCCATGGCTGTTACACTGCACTGCAGCTTTTACCGTCTGCATTCCTGGCTGCAAGCTCCCTCTGGGCAGCTTAAAATGGGACCCCTGAGATAAGTCACCTGACATTCGCTTGTAAAATCCACCCTCTTAACTTTCCTCTCTGCTCATCCCAACGCCCCACGGAACACACGGGGAACGGCGCAGTTAAAACACATCAAGGTAAATATTATCACGTTCGAGACACATCAAAGTAAACATTATCACATTTATCACACGGCTTCCCTGACCAGCAAAGGGAATTCGGGCGCTGGTTTGCGCGGGTATTTTATAAACACAAAGAACCCACAACTTTAAAAATAATGCCCCGAGAACCCACCAAGCCGCGTTCCATGTGAGCGACTCCTGGCAAGGCTGGGGGAGAGACCGAGCACGTGCTGCTCCGGGGGGCTGCGGGCCGGCCTGGGCAGGGGATGCCCTGGGACCACCCGTCCCTGACCCCCCCAGCACTGCCCCAGCCGCGGCTGCCGGATCAGCCCTGCCCGAGGCAGCCGGGGATGCGTGGGAAAACACGCACGGAGCGGAGCGGAGCGGGGCCCTGCCCGCCCAGCCCCGCGCTGCCCCCGCCGCAGCCCCTGCTCTCCGCGGCCACCGGAGACCCGGAGCGCACAAAGGGGG
>VZTZ01012261.1:384059-399256 GCA_013400955.1 Drymodes brunneopygia
CCCGGGACCCCCCCAGCCCCGCCGAGTGAGGTGAAGTGATGCCCCCCCTCCGAAATAACCGGGGCCGGGATCCCCCGGGAACAATGTGCCCATTGTATGTGCGGGGCTGCGCTGCCCGCGGCGGCTCGCTGGTGTTTTAGTACGTTAAACTCCATTAACCGATAGATCGGGTTATCTACAGGAAAAACTCTATTACTAATTAACAAAACACGGGAAAGCTCCGCACCAAACCCGGTTCGCTCTCCTCGAGGTATGCCGTGGGTTCTCATGTAATTTGGGCACTGAAAATTTTACTTCCACTTTCCCCGGAAAGGATGGCTTTGGGGAAATGACTTTACCTTCTCACCTAAGGGGGAAGGAAGTGGCTCCGCGATAACCCAACTTTCTCCCATCCCTCCGCTGCCCATGGACAATCCCTCCGTAGTGTGACTTGCAAGGACACACGCACTGTCAGGTCTTTATATGCTGCCAGGGGAAAGACACTTTACAGATAAAAACCTGAACATAAATATATAACAACAGATTAATTAACTCATCAAACAACTGCTTTGATTTTCTGGCAAACACAGACTCCTATTAAATCCAAGAATTAAATAATACACACAAAATGTTGTGCCTGAACTGGACAAGACTGCTTCTTTAAACTAGGACATACCAAGAGACCAGGTCTGGACTCCAAACAGTTGGATTGCTGCGGTATTTGAACCCTACAGGAAGCAAAACAAGCTCTTAAGCGTGTCCAGGTCTTCACAGGCTGCTGCTGGGCATTTGCTCTTTGCATCACAGCATCCTCTTTGTTTCTTACTTGCTATGCACAGCCTAGGAGGTACCGGTCCTCTTGGAAAAGTTACTGTCTTAAGTATGAAAAGCTTTAAAAGGAAAAAACAAAACCAAAAGCAAACCCAAAAAATCATTGTGATGTGTGTAGCTCAAATATATATCTCCACGAGCCGAATTTCCACATGGCGTGTACCAGCCAGGCTCTGCAATTACATTGATTTCAGAACTTTCAGGGGCTTTTTGAAAGATCCCTCTTACTGTATCTGGAGCCCTGTAAATGTATCTGAGTGTATATATATGGATTTATTGTAAGTTTCCCGCAGGGTTCTGCAGGCAGCGGGACTCTCGCAGCCCTCCGGGGCAGGAGCTGCTCGGGAGCGCTGCTGGGTCGCAGCATCGGGAGGTGGAGGTGAGCAGGAGTCCCCACGCCATCGGGAGCCATCCAGTGCCAGCTGTTTCCCAGGGATCACATTGTCATGACATCAGGACTTGTGAACGCGGGGCGGCGAGAGGTGCCTGGTTCCACATGGTGAGGAAGCACTGAAGCACGGCCGCCAAAGCCATTCAGTCAGAAAGGCTTCCCAAAGCGCTTTCAGACATCTTTTAAACCCCTCCTGCTCGCCCGTCTCTTTGCAGACCTTTCCCCTGCTTTGCCCACTTAATGCAAGATCTTATCACTCCGCGGATGAATGTGTCCTTTAAAAGCTAAATAGAACCTTTAAAAACAAATTCAGAGAGAACAGTCAGTCTTTGCCCTTTAAACCCGGCTTGAAAATGGATAGGTTCCTCTAGGAACAGCCACCTTTGAAAATAGTTGTGCTCTGCAGTAATCGTTAACTAACATGTTTATGCACGGGAGACCAATACTCCACAGGACAGGAATTAAAACTTCCTTAAACTTTATCAAATGCCATATTTAATTAGCTACTTACACCCCACGGCACCTGTAAATACGTAAAAAGAGTTAACAAGGCAAGCAGGGCACAGATTAGGAAAATAACTTTCTCCCACCCCCACAAGAGTTTCAGGGCAAAACACTCGGGCCAGTCTAATATCTGTAATCCCTCTAGTGGTAATATAATTAATCTCCCTTCCAAAATGCAATTAAGGAAAGTGAAATCACAGTTAGCACGTGGGTTTTGTGGCACAGACTCAGGAGCACCACGCAGAAAAAATGACCCTTCTGCAGTCTGAGCTGGCCTCCAGTCGACTGCAGAGCTCCTTTCAAAGACAGTTTGAAGGCTGAAATCATACTTAGGTCACCTGTAACTGAAGGGATCTGAAGTTTTCCAAGAAGCAAAGGAAATGGTTTAAAGAAAGAGTGTTCTGAGGGTCTTTTTCCAGCACAAGAATAAAAGGACAGAGGGTTTCTAACATTGCTAAACATTCAATTTAGAGGTTAACCATAAAGTTGAGGTTAACAACTTGAACTACTTCCCTGATGCCATCTCTTTTCAGCCACACTCAGGAAAAAAGGTCATATTTGCTAATCTGGACTGGACACGAGTCCCGTCTGGTCTAAGATCTCATCTGAGAGCCACCAGTAGGAAACATGTCCAGTGAAAACCCCCAGGGGTGGGCAAGGAATACTCTGCTCCCCAAAAAAATGTTGCCTGATTTATAACAGCTAGAACTTAGCTTGAGTAGGGAAGCCTTTCTTCCATTTAAGTGGTTTTTCTTAGCATAAATTTCAATATCCCTGGACATTTGCCATTGCTTCACTGCCCTGATCCCTCTTTGAACGTCACCAGTTTCTGGAGCCTTGCAGTGGTGCTTCTTGGCTCAGCTTCACAAAGCTGGTCACAGTGACATGCTCTCAAATAAGAGGTGTTGAAGCAGAAGAGACTTTTCATTTTAAATCCAATCCACTACCAGTGGATGCAGAAAGAATTGGAAAAAAAAGAATCCAGCCTGTAGCATTCCTGCTCCAATCTTCTCTGAGCCTACATGTAGTAACACGACCTCAGCCATGTTATCCATCTGCATCCACTAAAGGCATCCGAGTTCTGCTGAAGGTTTTACTTCTGCCTCCCTAAAAACTGCAGGACCATGAGGAGCTTGCCCAAAGCTGCCACCAGAAACCACAAGTTCTTTCTTCAAGCAAGCTGTAGAGTGACAGGAGGGGTTTGGGGGCGTGGAGGGACAGGAAGAGTTTAAAAGAGATCTGAGAACAAATTCAATATATGGGCTCCGAACAACTTATCTCGATGAGGGAGCCCAGTTCTTAAATCTGAACAAAGGTTCTGCAAGTTACAAGTGAGATTTTTCCTGTCTGCATAGACCCTTTTTAACCCAGCCAGAAGTGAGTAATTCAGCAGTGACACAGACACATTCTGCTTGCTGTGAATAAATTCTCTGGTTTTATATTTTCTATTACCTAGAGAAATGAAAGGAGTTCTCCTCGCTCCAGGAAAAGCAACATATGGCCAATGGAGAAAGACCCATTTCCTTCACTTGCAGCATTTCCTACCAAGGCACCACCACAGGCAGAGCCATCACTGAGAGCAGGGCCTGAGCCAAGAGAAACAAGGGAGCATATGGTTCTTGTATGGTGTGGGGTCAGGAACGTGTTATCTTAGGGAAGATTTAATCACTTTCCTGCTGCCCTGCTGCAGGCTGTGTGAAGGAAGGTGTTTCCTGAGCTGTGCTCTCTGCTGACCCAAGAGCTTCACGCCAAGCTCACTGTTTATAAACCTGTTGTGTCTTGACACAAGTCTGTGAGGAGCAGCTACCAGCTAAGAACTCATTCCACATGAGCTGGAGTTGGACTAACACAAGCCAGAAGTGCAATCAATATCCTTCAAGCACATCTCCAGCTTTATAATGTTACAGTCTCCACAGGCTCTGCCTGAGTGTACAACAAACCCACAAAAGGCATGAGCAGGCTCCATGTGAGGTTTGCTGAGTTCACAGGGGCTCAGAAAGGAGCTCCCCTCCTGTTCACACAGCCCCCCACACATGCACACACAGACACTTCTGCAAACAGCCCCCAAACAGAGACCCAAAGTACATTTCCCCTGTTTGTTCTTCAAACTGACAGCTCAATTATAGCTTTTTAAACCCCTCTGCATCAGGGGAGCTGGGGCACAGCTTGAATCTACAGTGGGAAAGGACTGGAGGGTTTTGTTGAAGGCATGAGGAATTTAACCAGGATCTGCCTTGGTTTCTCAGACTGGGTCTTATGAACATATAAAGCCAAAGGCAAGAGGGGATGATCAAACTCATCACACTACCATGTGCTGCAGTCTGCTTTTATGGAAGTATTCTTGGTGCTGGTTTTGCTATATTAACAGAAATAGTTCAGACTGGACAAACCAAACCAGAATGATGAGGTGAATCAATAGGAAGAAACTCTAGGAAAGACATGATTCTTTGTATCTTTTATGGAACTGAATTACACCATGTGAAAATGCAGCCCCCTAAACTGCCAGGTACCAAGGAGCATTGGCAAGAACAGGATTAGGACACATCTGGAATGAACAGTGATTTTTTTTCCTCTCTCAGTAGAATTACTTTAATGTGTTTTATCTTTGTTTCCTTTATAGTGTTCCTCCTTTAACATTTACTCGAAATTGAAAACGACTGTTTTGAGACCGAGCTGGTCAATTTGCCATGCCCTAGCAGCACCTTTTAGTTAAAACGAAAAGGAGCAGACATCTGTGTTTTGTCTGCTGTGGACATTTTCACGAAGAGATCAAGAAGATTCATAATGTAGCAGGACATGTTACTCTACACCAGAGAATTCAATTCACTTTAAGGTCAGCCTGTACCTTCCCTGTAATCAAATGGTTCCAAAACCCTCCCAAAGCCAGAACAGGTGTTTCATTCATACTGTCTGTCTACCTGGCAAGGACCCAAATACTTTCTTTTAAAGCCTAAACTCTGTATTATTCTGGGGCACATGGAAAACACACATAAGTGCTGTCTCCTAGGCACGCTTCGGGCTGGGTCATCATTAGCTACGTGTTTTTCTTTGCACAGCTCAAACAGGAACACAGCTGCTTTTATGTTAATAACTAAATCATGCTTTAAATGTGCCACACAGCCCTGCCTTCAGCCAGAAGGGCCCTGCAGATTTAACGAGCTGACATGTCAACAGAGATCAGTTCACCCAGCAGAAAAGTGCAGCTACCCCTGGGGTGAGCTTTGGTAGCTGTTTAGCACTGCAGGAGGACCGAGAGGGCTGTGTCAAGTTGAATCCAGGGTGGGAGCAGAGGGATGAGGGAATGTGCTCAGGGTGAAAACCAGAGCACTGCTGGGGTTAACACACCCACTGCAGTGTGACAGAGCAGTGGGGGCAAACTGGAGACACTCAGGCAGAACTTCTGCTCCTTGTCTGAAAGGTGGGACACATCCAGCACTGCAAATGGGGAACTGACTCAAGCCTGACTCAGAGAATAGGACTGCTCCTACTCTGTCATTGTAACTTCTTTGAATGCCGGGAAGTTCATCCTCCCACAGATTACTTCACCCGGGGCTGTTTCTGTGCCCTGTGGCTGTGTGCACATAAATACTCTTCAGGCATGGGGTCATGACATAGCCTTGCTGGCTTCCACCAACATCACATCATATCCAGTTTCTCAAAACCTAAGTGGAAATTACTGGTAGCAGATAAAAACCCAGTAGCACTTCTAATCTCTGTCATACAGGATAGTTGGATTGCCATTTTCCTATTAAGTCCTGTTTCATTAATGAGAAATAATATGCAGCTAATGAGAAGTGTAATTAGGAGCAAGCAACAGAGCCCAGCAGCTCTACAAATGCCAAGCTGTCCCTGAGGAAGGAACAGCTCAAGCAATATCCCACACCACCAAATGCCCTTTTATTTTCATGTGTGTTTTCCCAGAGGAAGAGGCTGCCCAGTCCAACACGCAGTGGCTGTGGCTCCCCAAGGGAATCAGCAACAGCTCTCGTGTCAGTGACAAGGAACACAGCCAGAGGAAGGTGCACAGAGCCAGCAGACACACTGGTCACAGCCACAGCCCTGAGGTGCGAGGGGGGTCCCCTCTGGCTGGCACGGTCCCCCAGTTTGAGGGCACCAGCCTGTACTGGTGCAGGCTGTGCTGCAGCCACTCAGAATGGAACCTGGCACAGCTCTGCTGCTCTGCATCTCAGCACAGATGAGTTCATACCTGCATTTTCCATTTATTTCAGAGCTGGAAAGAGGGAGATTAGCTGCTACCCAAGACTCTCCTCAGGGCACAAGGCAGTGCTGGATGACAGAGAGAGTTTAGCTCCAGCTGCGCATTGTGGGCTCTGCCTGTGGGAAATGCTTTACCTTTTCTTTTTTTTAATCTGAGATACATTCAATCCAAGCACAATATTGACAATCAACGCTTCTTTCTGAGATTCCCAGTCCTAATCCGTGGGACTTGCAGAGGGCAAAAGCATTGTAATGAAATATAAGCAAGAGTTGCCTTGGTAACTGCCCAGATGAAGCCCTCTTATATTCACTGAAGTCCTCCCAGCGTGACTAATACCTCCTGGGCTGTAGTTACACCAGTCTGAACGTCCTGAATGCATGACCAAGTCAGCAGAGCAAACACACTCCAGCCCCATTTATACAGTTATGGCTTAATCTGATTATTTGTAGTTTGACCGAGTGCAAGAGAAATTTGTGGAGCTTCGCTCTGCAGCTCCTCACTTTCATCTCACCCTTCTTGATAACACAGGCCAGGCTTTCCCATTCTGCAGTTTCTAAGACAGAAAAGCCAGCAGCCTAACAGCTGAGTGCAAATTGCAGTCATCTGTTAAAATGCATTTGGTAACATTTTCTTTATCCTGTTAACCTTATCAGAGGGCAGAACACATGGGGAATGCTGAGGGCCTTCATGCAATGTAAAGTAAGAAATGCTGCATGCACACATCTCAGCAGCCCTTCTGCCACAAAGTCCAGATCTGACCCAGCCTCTCCCCTCTCGTCCCTCCCAGGCTCCCTGGCACTGCAGGCACACCAGTCCCCATCTGCTGTGTGCAGTCTGAGGTGCTCAGGTACGTGCTGCTGACCATGGACAGCTTGCACTAAAGAGAAATTCTCTGTTGGAGCAGGTGCTTGCAAAGACAGCTCTGGATTAGAGCCCTGCTGTCCCCACGAAGGCTGGCACCATCCCACCCACAGGGCAGTGACAGCAGGGGAAACTTCAGCCTCAGTTCCTTTGTAAACTGCAGCTGACAGCCCAGAGTACCATCACTGCTCCAGACCTGGGCTTGCTCCCTGTGCTGGCTCCCTCCATCCCAGCTGTTCACCCCAAGCCTTAACTTTCATTTTGTGAAGCTCCCTTCACAGCCAGGATTGAGGATTTATAGGTCCCAGAGAGAACAACTCAGTGAGCTTCCTGATCCTCCCTGCTTCTCACTCTTGCTCTTCTTTCTGGGAAAACAATTCATTTCCCTGGGCAGGATCAGGGCAGAGTGCCTGCAAGAGAGGAGGACTTGCAAAAGTTGTCATCATTCTCCAGCACCAGCTGACTCACACACTAAATGCACACCACAGGCTGTGCATAACAGGGATATTTGTGCCTTTCTTTAGTGTTTGTTCCCCGTGTGCAGCACAAGTCAGATTTCACACCTGTGTCCACCATTGATAAGAACAGCCCTTGGTTTGGGCTCCATATCAAGATTTTATATATTCCCATTGTCACATTAATCTGAAATCTAAATTACTTCCTATTTGGGAGAGCATCTGAGTTTTTTTCCATGCAGATTATTCCTACAGTAGCTTAATAGGAACAGCCAGCTGTTTTGTGCTTAAAAATAATTCCCAATAGTAGGAAGAGGTAGCAAATAGGAAAATAGGTGCTTTCTCCACAATTGAAGAGCTGTGAGCCTGTTTCAGACATCACAGAGAGAGATGGTGCCACACCCAAGAATTTAAATTATATCTGAGGCTCACATCCCTTTACTGCTGCTTCCCTGCGTGACCTTGGACACATCACTTAACTTTTTCTTCCCCTCTCTTCATCATCTCAGAGTGAAAAGGAGCAGCAGTCATGGGGGTATGATAACAATAAAAGCTGTAAGATGCTCAACCATCCAATGTAGGTACATTTTTAAGTTTGTAAGAAATGAATTTAACAGCTAAGTCCTGCTTGGACCCTGTAGGTTGAATTGACTTCAGTGAAAATCCCACACATTCTGCCCATACTCTTCAGTTCACCTTCCAGGAGGCCAAACAGCAAGCACAGGAACTGACTCTGTTGCAGGGTTTACACAGATCAGAGACACAGTGGGCCCTAAACTCAGCTCCAGGGGCTGGTGAATGGAAAAGGCATGATCAGCTCCCATCTCAGGGCAGCCTGAGGGGCTCTCCAGGCAGGCAGTTCAGGAGCTTGCAGTGGGATGTTTCTCTACAAACAGCCTTGCTATGCTGCAGAATCATGGATCATCCCAGAGGATGAGCTGTAGTGCAGAATGGCTGCAGCCCTGAGGTCAGGAACCCTTTTTCATACCAGGGGGAAGCACTTGGGGGTCCTTCAGTGCAAAGCTTTGAGTGCAGTTTTCCAGCCATAACACTTCAAATAAGGCAGCTGGAAACATAACAGAGAGTAGCCCTGGGCTTGTTCTTTGGCTACTGGTTTTCCCTTGCCATAACCTCCAATTTCCTCAGCACTTTAAGGAAGGTTTATGTTGTGCATTACCTTTGTGCAGTCCAAGTAACCCAAGAAATCTCAAACTCCAATGCCTGGTTTGCTGGGATAGATCCTGTTACGGCTTTTAAATGCTTTGCATTCATATAAAGGATGATATTTTAAATAATGAAAAAAGAAACTTCATAATCACAGCCAGGCTATTTGTGGGAGGTTTCCTCTCAGTTTTCAAAGATCTTTGAAGAGCTGGCAAGGAAACCAAAAGCTATTTTACTTTCTTTAGGAACACTAAAGGGAAAAAGGTACTTTGCGGATTAGGAGATTAAAATTACAAATACACTATCTGATAATTTTATAGTAATTAAAGTAATTAACTTGATTGTGTGCTACCATTTCAGCTGGCTTGGGCTTTTAGAATCTTATTTAAAGGAGCCACATCATTAAAGAACTTCAGATGTGGAATTACTGCTGAAAGGTATCCACTCTGGATTGATTCTTAGCTCTGAACCCTTAAGGACTCCCAAGATGAAAGCCCAAGATGGAAACTCCTTATGTGATTTATGCATAGAGTGCCTGACACCCTCATCTTCATGGCAGGGGATTTATTCCTTGGCTAATGAGGTGAAGGTCAGGCCTGCCACGCTCCTTGTGGCAGCACAGAGGGTATGAGCGTGTGCCCCTTGGCATTCCTGCCCTGGGCTCTGCACCTCAAGGATGAGGTATGAAAAAAGGAATTTAATTAGTTCTTGCCTGCTGCCATGAAACAGCTCTAGAGGGAGGGATGCAGAGACAGTGTAATAAGGAGGATATGTGATTTGCATGCTAATAAAGGCACGCACACTTTCTCTGGACAAGCCTTGACTTGATACCAAGATTAGAACTTGCACTAAACCCAGCTGTGTTCCACAGCGAGCCTGCCACACACAGCAGCAGGAGTTCCACAGGGCTTTAAAGTTAATTACACTCTGCTCTGCTTCTGCTCTTTAATGTCTCTCTGGCTGTTCCCTGGCCTGCAGCTCCCTGAAAAAGCAGAGTAAGTGCTTTGGGGTGTTTATCAAATCCTTATTATTCCAGGCACTGGCTGGCTTTGGGAGAGGAAGCGTCAGATTCCCTTTTGCTGTTTGTTGATGGTGTTTGGGGCTGCAGGGAGTGGAGGGGACCTGCTCCCCACCCAGGAGGGACCAAGGCTGTGGCTTCACAACATGTTGTCCTTGGCAGCAGCACTGACAAAATCAGTGCTCACTCTTCTTCCCCTTCTGCTTGTGCCAACAGAACCGTTTGTGGAACCAGGTTGTGAACTGACCCAGCTATAAAAAGGGGTGTAAACAATTCTTTTGCAGTTTATTTTTTTAAGCTCTCCTAAGCCATTTAAGGAATAACCCTCCCTGCACGAGTCAGGCATCTGGAAGCACAACTATTTCTGTGTGAGGCTGTTAGCACAGGTAAGCACTGCGAGCTGCTGAAAGGGACCTCCAGCTCCTGCTGATTTAAGAGAGGAGTTCCTAATATTAGCAGCAATGATGTATAGCCAAGTGCAGTGTCATTAGGCCAGAACTGAAAGTGATCCATCCGTTTTGCAGGAGACAGAGACAGGTCAATGCACTTAGAGCAGAGTTTTTAATTCTTAGAGCACGCATAAGCTGTGCTGTTTCAGCCAGCCTTACAGATCTTGTCAGGGCAAAATCCCAGATGTTTTGCTGGAGCAGTCTCCAGCCAAATCCAGATTTTCAATGGGGATGGCTGAGTTAGTCAGGAAAGATAAATGAGCTGCAGTAATCAGCAGCAAAAGAAGAAAAAACCAAAATATTTTAAGTGCTTATCTGGAGTCTGGATGAAGTCCTTGATTTCCGTGAGTTTCCTATGTGGCCTTGGAAGGATTGCTTGCCTGCACCCCAGTTTCCCAGCTGGAAAGCAGATATGATCACACTGCAAAGACATTGAAGTAAAACACCCTCCTAGGACAACAGGAAAGAGACTCACCAGCAGCACATGGCATCAGCAGAGGACCCAGGGCAGTTTGTTCCCACTGCAGGGACAAGATGGCAATGGAATCTCACAGCACTTTCAGAGCACAGCCATGTTCTCAGGGAAGATCTTGGGTGGTCTCTGATGCAGCTTACATTGATAATTTGCAATAAAACACCGTCTTGGCAACGTACCTCAAACACCTTCCTACGAAATGAAAGCCTGACTTTGTGTCTGGAGCTGTTCAACCTGACACAGCTGCTCTGAACACAGTCCAAAGGCCCTGCAGAGCTGGGAGCTACGTGGGAAAACCCTGCACAAGTGTAGGTGAAACAACCTCCTCATTTCCCCCAAAATCCCTCAGCTCACAGCCCAGGCTGCACTGGTGCTTTAGCCACACCACAAGTGCCTGATGGGTTTGCTCCCAGTGGATATTCCCTGTCCCACTGAGCCACCTGCACCAGCTGGGCTTGGGGCATTGACCCCAAGGCCCCATCCCATCCCAAAGGATGGGACCATCTCTTGTTGAGTGTATTTTCCCCTTTTCCAAATTACCTTACTGCCACCAACTAGCAGAAACTGAATTTCAAACCCAGCAGATATTGCACCTACTGGAGTGGGCTGGATTCCTCCAAGGCTGCAGCTGTCATAACCCCGTCCCCAACTATTCCATTTTTGGGAAGATCCACCTTCACACTTCTAACTCCAGAGTATTTCACAAAGAGTACTAAAGGACAAGTTTGGGGTTTTTTTTGAGAGAGATGTGCCTTTCAATCCACATTTGTACACTGTAAAATGGTTACATTTTAAGGTAAACAATGAACTTCTGAAAATCAGACGTGCAGCACAAGACACAAGACCAATAGCTGTGTTTGGAAGTTCTGCCTGGTGTGCAAAAGACAGGGAAAAAAGGGTTCCACATGAATACTCTGAAATGTATAGGATGACAGAGAGTTGCTGTTCTGGCAGGGAGCAGCAATGCTTTGGAGTCAGAACTCCACAGCATGACCTGAGCCAGCAGAAAAGCCCCAAATTCTTTGACAAGTACATACATCCTGTTGCCCTGCTTCAGTCATTCACACGAGGTTACAGTGAATCCATGCCAGACGTCTTCAGAAATACTTGAAAATCCCCCATGAACATCTCCAGACAGCAAGTTTGAAAGGAGATGAGCTGGGGAATAGCACAAGCCCCACCAAGGGAAAGGAATCCCTGTAGAATTCCTCAGGAATGCAGAAAAACCTTACAACTCTTCCCAATATTTTTTCTACTCTTTTGGTGATTGCTAATCTTTATAGAGTTTACATTCCATCTATCATTTTTATAACCAGAGATCAGAGGGGGATTATGACTGGGGGTTGCAAGCTATTCACACAGAGACCCTGTTTATCTAAGCAAAGAGAGCAACTCTTCTACTTTAACCATTTATAAGGTGGTAGAAACATCATCTGGGACATATTCAGAGCTAATTTGTTGTCCTACACCAGAAATTTAGGTGGTGCCATTTATATTTTGTCAGAAGCATCTCCAATACACAGCAGTCAAAACAAGGACATGCCCCAGCAGATTTTTACATCCACTTCACATCCAGCTTTTCTTTCTCTTTTTAAATCAGCATCAATAATTGCATCCCTTCTCCCACACTGGGAGTGTGCTGGGAGCTGGAAGTGCTCTGATGATGGAGAGCTGTGACCCCAGGACCTCTGGCAGTCGTAATTTAGAGAAGTCACAGCGCAGATCTAAATTCATACTAAAGGTCAGATCATCCCTCGGGGGCTCGCTGCGGCCAGAGCTCGGCTACAAGAGAACTGGGCTGCCCAAACTGAGCAGAAAGGAGCTGAAATGCAGCCCCCTCAGCTGGGTTTGGTGTGTCTCAATCACCCGTGCCTCGGATGAAAACGTTTGGTTACTTAAGATGCGGCTGCCACCTCTTAATGGTAACAATGATGTTTGAAAAGGTTCCTTTGATCTTCAGCAAACACTACAGCCCTGATACCAGAAATGCTTGAGCCACCCAGATTCCACTTCCCGCGGTGCTGAGAGGTTAAAAGAAAAGTAAAATAATAAAAAAACCAAGCACCAACAAGCAAAACAAAACCGCAACAAAAAGAGGAGGAAGAATTAAAAAAAAGAAATAAAATATCTGTAAACATTCTGTGGCTAAGAAATGAAATTGATTCCCTGATGCACAGCAGCATCCTCTTAAATATCAGGGAGAACAGTGTCTGCTTTGATCCACAAACTTACATGTAATGAGAAAAAAAGCAGCTGATGGAGGGAAGGAAAAGGGACCTCGGGAGACTTTTTGGAAGAGAAGGAGGTTCCCGGTTACAGCAAAAAGGGAGAGTCGAGGATTTAATGCTCGTGAGGTCATAGTGCAGCCTTCCTGAGGAGTGGATTTTCCCTCAGTATTTTCTTGCAGAGAGCCCTGATACCTTTGAAGTGCTATATAAATTATACAATAACCATGAAGAGTGGGACTTACTGGCCTGATAGTAAGTCCTTTAAGTACTTTACCCTAATTTAAAGACCACTCCCTCTATACAGATACTCGCATGTTACTTCAAAGGAAGCTGGCACCCACTCACTTCTCCTGCCAGGTGTGTTTTTTATCTCCTGCCTAGCTCTTGTTTCTGTTGGCATCTTGCAGCTCATGCCCTCGGCAGGCACAAAGCCTGCCCAGCCCACCTTCAGTCTCTGCAGTGGGTGGGATTGCAGCTCTGCTGCCCGGGCACAGCCAGGAGTGGGCATGGGGCTCTTGTCGTGTGCTTTGCTCTGAGATAAACCACAGGACTAAGCTGCTGTAACAGCTGGAAACCAGCGTTAAATAGAAAATCTGAACATCTTGAGTTGATGGGGAGAGGAAGAGTTAGTTCAAAACAGAACCTGAGAACTCCAGCATTTAGGAAGGAGATGGTTGCTTGCAGGGCTGGGAGGTGCTCTGCATCCCACAGAGGTGACCAGAAATCTCCTGAAACAGCTCTTAATTACCCTCAGCACGAGCAGATCCAGCTCTAGGGATCCCTCCCCAAAAACTGAGGAAATCCAGCACTAGGGATCCCTCCCCAAAAACCGACCAAATCCAGCACTAGGGATCCCTCCCCAAAAACTCTTCTCCTTCTGTGGGTCTGGGGTGCAGTGTCAGGGCTCCCAGGGCAGAGAGGAGCTGCGAGAGCTCCCAGTGAGGGGAGAAATGTCCCTGGGCTACAGCACAGCCCTGCACCAGAGAGCTGAGGTGTTCAGGGCACCTTCCACACCCTCCCCACTGCCAGCCCTGCAGGTATGAACACCCCCAGCCCCTCCCCACCTCCCCCGCAGCCCACTGCTGCATTTGCAGGCAGAAAAAAAAAGCCTTGGGGACAAGCGCAGCCAGCTCCGGAGGCAAAGGTTACAGGTGTGCCCCACGCTCCCTCCTGGGTGAACCCACGGAGCCCGGGGTGACAGCT
This sequence comes from Drymodes brunneopygia, assembly GCA_013400955.1. Classification (NCBI taxonomy): domain Eukaryota; kingdom Metazoa; phylum Chordata; class Aves; order Passeriformes; family Petroicidae; genus Drymodes; species Drymodes brunneopygia. The sequence goes on from VZTZ01012261.1 coordinate 397,837, forward strand.
TGATGAATGACATGCCACATGAAGGCTGGCAGCTCCTTTGCCTGGGAGGAGCAGAGAGGTTCAGGAGCATTTTTCTCCTCTGAAGTCATCTCCCTGCCTGCCTGCCATTTCTAGCCCCTGCAGCTCTGGTTTTCTCCCCTCTAATGAAATGTTTTCAAGACAAACTGTGCCAGGAGAAGATCCCCTCCTTGAGATGAAGGCAGTCAGCATTCCAGGGGTTTCCAGGCTTCGTGTCTGGGTGTTTTCCCTGTCACCTCCTGGCACAACGAGGCAGCTGTGGCAAAGGGGACAACTGCCACTGGTGACCTGGCACTTGTTAAACCTTTCTTTGGGAGAAACATGAGAGAGAGGACAGATCCTCGTCCTACAGGTCACTGCTGGTTCTTTACAATCTGTGCATATCTGCTTTATCTTCTTCCCAGTTTGGATGCTGGCTCTTTTTAGCTCTGAAAAGGAGCTGGAGGGTGATGATTCCCCTTCATTTCAGAACAGGTTGGAGCAGAAATCACAGAAACAGAAGCCATTAACTCCAGTTCCATTTGCACTTCAGGCAAAGCAGAGAGATCTGCCTTAGGAAACCTGAGAGTTTCACTTCAGAGTCCTTTTCTCTTACAGACAAGAGGCATTCTGTCAGCTGGAGACTCCCCAAGCAGCTGTGGATCAAACCCAGGGATCTGCACAGCCCCACCACGCAGCCTCAGTTCCTCACCTCAGCTCAGTGAAAAATACACAGAAAAAGCCAAGTCCACATAGAAAAATATGACTTTTTTTTTTTTTTTAATTGAAGATGTGAACTAAGCAAGACCACAGAATTCTTTCTACCAATGGAAAAAAAGCCAAGGCAAGAATCCCCAAGGGAGAGCCCAGCACCTGGAGCTGCAGGGATCACTCAGACAGACACAAACGGATGGGAAAGGACAGGCTGCAGCTCCCCACCACATCCAGCAGGAGCAGTGCCCATCCCCCTCTGTTTTGGCAGTTTCAAGTGACGTATCCGAGCGTGGCTCATAAATCTCAGCTAAGCAAGGCATTTCCTTAGGCCCCCTATCTTTGGTTAATCGCTGTCTCCAGACCCTGCTGACTTCCCAGGTCCTGCATGCAATAGCTCAGCACTTCCAGCCAGTGACAGGAATGAATGATGACCCCATAAACCAATCCAGGGCCCCATGAACCACCCCACTGCCCCATGTGCCACCCCATGAACCACCCCACTGCCCCATGTGCCACCCCATCAACCCCCCCATTGCCCCATGTGCCACCCCATTGCCTCATGAGCCACTCCATGTGCCACCCCATTGCCCCATGAACCACCCCACTGCCCCATGTGCCACCCCATTGCCTCATGTGCCACCCCATGAACCACCCCACTGCCCCATGAGCCACCCCATGAACCACCCCATTGCCCCATGTGCCACCCCAC
>VZTZ01012261.1:399288-418817 GCA_013400955.1 Drymodes brunneopygia
AGCCCCCCCATGTGCCCCCCCATTGCCCCATGTGCCACCCCATTGTCCCCTGACCCACCCCACAGCTCAGGCTGCTGCTGCCTTTGCTCCCACACAAGCACTGGGATCTGAACCCACCCTGTGCTCCTGGTCAGGGCTCCCAGCACTGCCTGCACAAAGCTGCTCTGTTCCATCCATCCCCTGGTGTGGTTTACCATGCACCATCTCCCATGATGACAAAGATTAAATGAGTCATTCTTCAGCAAGTGTTTAGCTGGCCAAACACAGCCTCCTGGGGCTCTCTGATTGAACCTCAGGCTACTTAAATCTGTTCTACATTAGACTCCTGCCAGCCAAAGAGGGTTGGTTTAAAACTTGTGTTGGGGTGTTATCGCAGCTTTCAGGGCAGATTCGATAAAACCCAAAGTGCTCCAAGACCCAATGTGGTAAAAATGAGTTTTCAGGAAGGTGCCTAAGTCAGCCAAGCAATCTGCTCCTCTGAGGGAGCAAGAATCTGACTCAAAATGCACCTCACTTAGGTCATGTCTGATGTTAATCCATGGGAAAAAGTTGGTATTAGCACAAGGCCCAGAAGCAAAGAGTTTAACTTGTCCAAGTCTGGGGACTGTTCTTTGAGTTTTCAGTGAGTTCCTGCTATTAAAATCCTTGTGCTGTAAATAGTCCAAAATCAACTATAATTTTAGCCTGTGACTCAAGCAGAATTAAAAAAAAACCCAACAAAACCACCACAAAAACATTTTAAAAGCAAAACAAAAGATGCTTCACTTTCATTTCTGAGCTACAAAGCAGCTGGGACTGGGCTGGGGGAGGGGATTCTGTAGGGATTTCACCTACAGAAATAATGAATGAGGCAGTGGCTTATATTTCATGAGTTTTAAACATATTGGCCATGAAACTCCAGGGAATGCAGTGTCCTGTGCATCCTGCCATTTTCCATCATTGGAAGACTCCAGCCTAACATTTAAAAATTAGAGGCTGGTGTTTGCATGGGATAATAGTTTAATCTTTTTAACAATGGAACTGCCTGGCTGGCAGCAGTGGGGAGGATTAGGCATTAAGATGCAGTTTTATGAATGGGGACAATCAGTCAGAGCTGTCAGGATGGTTTTGGTGGGATTATCAAAGTAATATCCAGGAGTGAAGGTGTTCACAGGAAACCAGATGCCAAATGCAGCAGGGCTTTGCCTTGCAGCAATTTGCAATCAACTGAAGATTCTTTACAAAAGAAACTTCACCGTGTGCAGACATAGACAGGGAAATATCTGCAAACAGAAATTAAACAAGGCAAAACAGACTGTCCTAATGTCACTTTCAGAAAGCATCTGGTACAGATCTCCCACTTGTCCCAACCCCACTGGCTGCCCTAACCCATGCTGAATATTTACCCCAACATAAACCCAGTAAAAGTGGTGTCCTGTGTGCTGATGGACACCAGGATGTGCTGAGCTGCTTCTACATGCACAGGACTGATATTTGGGCAATAAAGTGCCCAGGCTGTTGGATCACATTTGCCTCCTTTGAGTGAAATTGCTTGGAAGGGGCTGTGCAGTCTCAGCTAAGACACAGCCACAGCAGGATGAGGTGGGCTCTGATATCAATTTCTGACTCCTGTTCCCTGGACCAGTTCCTGGAGCAGTCATCTCTCCGTTCAGCTCAAAGGCATCCCACTTGTCTGATCTTTCAGAACACTTGGGGAGGGGAAACACCCCACCACAGATGGCACAAGAAGGATTTTCTCACTTGCCTCCATTCCCAACATTGCAGCAGAACTCGAAACACATGAGCAGGTGAAGTCAGAGCACACAGGCAGACACTGTCTGTCATCAGCACAGCACAAATGGCCCCTGCAATTAAGAGCACAGGCTCTGTCTGGTTCTGGCATCATTCATTTCTGATGGCTGCTGCCATGCAAGGTGCTGTAGGTGAAACTAAACCTGGAGAACCATCATAATATATCACTTTTATCCCAATATCTGAAGTGAAAAGTATGCTTATGCTGGAATGTGACAATTTAAGTGTTGTTCCTGTCAATCTCCAAAAGCATTTGCAGTCACATTGAGCTGCCCAAACTCCTTTGCTCTATTTCAAAATTTATGAGTAATAAAAACAGTGTTAGGTGATGAGCAGAGGGGACAGGTGATGCTGGAATGAATGAGAATGTGAAGTCTTGGGGACTTCTCTGTACCTCCTCACCCTGCAAGCACCTGCCCCTTGTAATATTTTGATAGATGTGGTGTTGGTTCAAGAGAACAGAGACAAATGGAAACAGTAGGAAAAATGTGGTGTCTGAGCATGTCTGTGTCTAAACAGTGTGAAACACTGGGGGGGAGGCAGGGAAGGGAATGAGTTTGGATCCCTGGGGGAGTCCCCTGATGGGCAACCTCTCCTGTGTGATGGTGGAAACCAAACAATTCCCATCACGTGGGGGAATGACTTCTCCTTCCCTCCCCAGTGCCTCGCTCAGGGAGCACACAGTGTTCACAGCCTGTGCTCTCCCATCCCCACACACCCTTTTTTTCCACGTGGGAAGCCTGAGGGCGGCCAAACAAAGGGATTTTTCGAATTTCATGTACTGTAAGTGCTACAGCTACAAACAAGATGAAAGGAGGACCCAGCCTCTCTGTCCTCTCCAGACCCACTCCTGCAGAGGCACTGCCTGTGCCAGGGCAGTTGCACGTCCTTTATCTCTGCAAACAGGGTCCTCTGCTCCCCATTCAGCCTGGAACATCCCGCACAGGATTTAGTTAATCATCCCCAGCAAGAACACAGCCCTCTTTGTCAGAGCCCCGCGGGTGTAAAAGACTCTTCAGGGAAGGGGTGGGCATCACTTGGAATTATGACACTAACGAGGGTCAAACACTCCTTGTTTCCCTTCCATGAGTCCCATTGAGCCTGTGCACCACAGTGGAAAACCTGCATCTGCCTCTGGGCACCGAGCAGGGCAGTGCCCACAGAGGGGACCGTCCCCACGATGCCAGGCTGGGCTCTGGACGTGGCCAGGCTGGAAGTGGTGGCATGTGGCCAAGCACTCTGTGGCTCTGGCCACCTCCCCCAGCCGGGGACACCTGTGCATGGCACCAGAACACTGGGAGAGGGCTCCTGCCCACCAGTCACTCCCAGTCCTCCTGCCTTGGAGGGAAATGCCTGTCACCAGTGCTTTGAGAGTGGCTGGCACTGAAGCCACTGGCTGTCACTAGTGCCTTAGATGTGTTAAAATCTGTATCCACGTGTGCCTGGCAGCACCCCTCCAGCTCAGAGGGGATGGAACAGTTTGGATTTTCCAAATTTTTGGATGGCTGTCTTGAAAACTGCAGCGTTCTTTCATCCCTCACCTTCCCACTGCATATGTGGCCTCCCTTCTTTTGGGATGGGGTTTAAATCCTTCATTAACAGAGTGGGGTTTGATGTAACCTCCACCAACCTCTTCTCAACCAGCAACACTGTGGCATCTCAGCTCCTTAGCTCAGTATCTTCTTGAAAACTTGATTATTTTGCCTGCTAAAGTGCAGCAACTCAAGCAATAGTTTCTGAAATGCCTCCTTTGGGTCTGAACCTCAGAACAGCCCAAACCTCTCCACAAATGCACCCTACATTGCTTGTGTTCAGTCACAAATCTGATGGGGACAGCCCAAGCTGTGGTGGCCTGAGGCAAAGCCAAAGTGGCCATGGTGACACCAGAGTTGGGGACACTCCCAGAACGGTGTTTTCAAACTCAAAAATGAGCACTGAGCTTATGCTGGCGTGGGCTGGTGACTGACCACAGGCTGACCCACTGTCATCCCAGGACCTACAGCAGCCAGAAGAAATGTGCGTGGGCAGAATTCCTGCATCCACAACTGGCCTCAGAAATCAGATAATACCATGGGAAAATACAGGGATGACCCCTGGGGAAGCAATCCTGTATCCCCTCCAGCCTTGTTGAGAGCCACCACTGCACGGAACCCCACTGCCTGGGTTTCTGTAGCTGCAGTAAATGCTGAATTATTTGAGAGCTGAATCCCAAACACACTGCCTGGATCTGAGCAATTAGAGAGAAAAAGAAGTATATTCTACCAGCCAACCGTTTAATTACTGAGGGCATTAAGCACAGCGTGCAGCTAATGGCAAAGCTTTGGATTTTCAGGACAAGCCATTCTCCCTGCTCTGTTTGTTGGAAAGAACCAGAGAAATATCAGGATCACAGCTCCTTCCCATCAGTACCACCCCTCCTGTGGGATGAGATGGAAATGCCACTGCTCTGGGTACGAGCTCTTTGCTGGGCTCCCAAGGGAAAGAGTGGACTTTTAAGAATCGGGCAAGGTTCCCATCATGGAGAGAATTCCCTTGGTAGGGAATTTGCACTGCCCTGTTACCATAGTTGGCTTTCTGACATCTCCCCGAGCCCAGGGATGTGCAGAGCAGAGGTTTGGGTGGTGTGGAAGAGGGCAGAGCTGGGCCCTGTGAGATCTGGGGGATGCCACACTGCTCTGGCCCTGGAAGCTCTCCAGGGAGATAATGCTGTCACTGAGATGAGCCCACGAGCTCTGCTGACACAGCATTTCTTTTCAAATGTAAACAGTTGTTCATGGTCCAAGAAAGCATTTCACACTGCCCAGCCCAGATATTTTTTAAAAAAACCCCTTCCTCTCCCTGAATCTTGTTTAAGAATCTCAATTTAACTTCCATTAAGTTACTGAACTTTAGTGTTTGTTATCTTCATTTTGCTTTCTGGACTCTCTTTGGACTGTATCTCAAGTTTTCCCCCACAGATTTCATGAGCAGAAATGCAGGTTTTTTTAAAAAAAAAAATGCAAGAGGAAAAGGAAGCTAGAACTAAAACATCTGATACTGCAAGACATGATAAAATCACGGGAGCTGGCAGAACTGGCAGGCTGCCCTCTCCTCCTCCAGCCCTGGCCTATGTCCCTTTGTGAATTGGCCTTTGTTTGCTACAGATTCACTCTAGCGGTTTCTCACACCAGAAATTAAGCCCTATTTTATCCAAACCTGGCCCAGAGGGCCTTTGGCTCCCAGCCAGAACATACAGAGCGTTTCTTTTTATTTGCTCTTCTTTTCTCAGTCTCTCTCCCTGCAGGGTACTGTTATTATTATTATTATTTTTTCTTTGAATCTTACATTTTACTGATTACAGTGCTTACATTCATGTGGATACATTTGTTTTGTGGTGCCTTTGGGGTCACGAGGAAGCACAAATTATTCTGGATTGAAAGGGAGCTGGGGAAAGCTGAGGAGAACACCAGGATATTATCAGGCATTCCTTTGGTACTGACACATGGGCACTGATATCAGCCTGGTGATGATTCAGGGCTGGGGGGGAAGGGGGGAAATGGCATTTGGATAAAATGAGCTGGGCTGTGATGTGGCTGAGGGAACAGGCTGATAGCAGCAGGGCCGTGCTGAGGACGTGCTGTGTGTGCTGGGACAGGGCTGCTGTCACAGCTGAGTGGGGACATCCCAGCCCAGGGACCCAGCCGGGCTGTCCCCAGAGCCACCACAGCACGCTGCCATTCCCCTCAGTGCCACAGCTTTCAAATTGCAGCAAAAGAGCACCCAACAGGCTGCCCTGAGCACAAACCTTGCACTCCAGGAGGGAGACAGAACCTGACACCAGGACCAGTCCCTCCAGACCTCTGCCAGATTTAATTCCTGGATCCAGTGCATCCAGTCTGGAGCAGACCTCTTGTCCTACCTGGACAAGCTGGGACAGCTTGGAGGGCCCATCCCACAGGGCTGCTCCTCTCCTGCTGCAGATCCTTGGTTTCTTGGCTCTGCTCCCAGGGAACTTCCAGACTGCTGCTGCACATCACCCCCTTCCCAAGGGCAGGCAGGAGCCCTGGGCTGTCCTGCTGCTGCCCTGAGGATTAAGGAAACATCAGGGGGGCAATCTCTAAGTGGAGACTGGCTGAGCAAAGCTGAACCCTCTCAGCTGGGTGTAAATGTAAGTGGCTTCAAAAACGGGTGAAAATCTGTACCTGAGAGACAATGAATTCTGACAGTGAATCCAAGTGTGGAGGTTTGAGAGCAGAGACCTTTCTGGGCAGCTCACAGATGCTGCCACCTTCCTAATTCACAAGGATTTGGGAAAGCAGTACCAGTGGGGTCAGGAGCATCTCAGAAGTCACTGAGTGTCCCCTGCATGGTCCATGCTGTGCCCCTCAGGGATGCCAGCACCTTGCTCTGCCTCTGGCCTACCTCTCTGGTGGGTTTCAGGCCACAGGACACAGGGTGAAATCTCTCATGGGGAGAATGACCAGAATCAAATAGGGAAATATTAGAGGATGGTAGGACAAAAAAGATTTTCTTGCCATCTCACAGATTTTTCTTGCCATCCTCCTCTTATTTGCTCAGTTCCTCCTTCATATCTAGTTTCCATTTCCACCTTCAATTCCTCATTCCTGATGCTAGAGATCTGATAGTGTGCAGGCTGTTTCCAACAGATAACTAACTCCCTCCCAAGCCTAACTGAGCCCTTCCCCTTCCTTCTGTCCCACCTGTGAGACAAAACCTTGTGCAATTGTCTGGTTTCCCCCCACCAAGGGCTGTCTGCCTTTGTCTGGTAAGACCTGGACCCTGCAAACATTTGCTGAAAAGCATGGAAAAAATAACTGCATCTACAACGACCTCAGGCAGGTTAGAGAACAGTGTCTTTATCTAAATCTGGAGCCAATTGTCTTCTTAAATCAATGTAAATTGCAATAAGATCCATTCCTCCCTCGTTCCCCATGCAAAAGTCAGCTGCAATCACAGGACACTGAGTCTTGCACAGGCTGGAGACCAGAGTGTGCCTCTGACACGAGAACTGGGCAATTTATCACAGGAGATTACACTCGAGGGTGCTCATGTGACTGGGATTTAACAGTCAATTAAATAACACCAACACTTCTAACAAAGGAGCTGGGATTAAGGAAGGACTCCAAAATTACTCCTTTTCCTTCCCGACTCTGATGCCAACCTCGGGAATCTCCCCGTTATTAACCCAGATGTTCAATTAAAGCCGACCGGAACAAATAAAATTGCTCTGAAATGTCACCACAATGGGAGTCAGCAGTCAGGTCTGCCCCTGAGGCACTTGGTAGGAAGCTGTCCCGTGTCTTGGACTTCATCAAAAGGATTCCAGCCATGTGCTCAGTGCCAGTGATTACGCTGCTGCTGCTGCTCAGGCCGTTTCTAAGGAGCAGAGAGGGAAGTTGTGCTTCTTTTCAGGATTAACCAGTGGCAGACAGGGCAGATGAGCACGGTGCTGCTGGTTCCAAAGGACACATCCAGCTGCCCACGCTTTTACAGAGAGCACGTGGCAGTGCAGTGCTTGCACAGGGATCTCAATGTCTGGGCCCCACAGAGAGAATAAATACACAAAACCTCTCCCTTCCCCATCTCTTCCAGCAGGCAGCAGTGCCTCTCTCCAGATCTCTGGTGGCTTTCCTTGAAATTCCCCCCAAGCCATGAGCACTGAGCACCTCAGTCTTGCCAGATGCTCACTCCTTCCTCTCCCTGATTGTGCCCATTGCTCCTGCAGTTCTCCTGCTTTATCCCTCCTTGCAGGCAGGCCCACTCCAGATGCTCAGCTATCTCCTGCTCTGGTGGCATCAGCCACAGTTCTGTGGTTCTCTGCTCTTTATCTAACTACCAAGCCACTCTGTCTCTCCTCACACCTCACCTCTTTTGTTCTGTTAGGGTCCATCTGCCCTCCCTGCCTGGCCAGGACAGGGTTGCACCCATCTGTGGAGCATCTCCTGCACCTTGTGCAGCACATTCCAGAACCCTGCAGGAATGCACACACAGGATCATGGGCTCAGCACTCACGTGAGCAGCTCCTTTCAGGACAGTAAGAACAGCTTGCTGCTGTATTCACCTTTCACTAACCACCAAACATTTGCATCTGCTCTTATCTTCCAGTGACTTTTTACAATAGTAAAGGGAAAAAAAAATCCGTGATGCTTTTTTCTCATTCTATCCATCTCTTCCCCTAAATGTTGCTCCCAGAGCTGTTCTTTGGGAATTCCAGTTTGCACTGTGTCACCCCTGGTGCCAGAGCTGTTGCAGCTCTGGGTCTCAGCACACAACTACCCTTCTGCTTGGGCACAAACAGCATATTTAGAAGTTACCTGATAGATAGAAGGACACAGCTTTTGTGACCCAAATTTCCTCACCATGGAAGTCAGGAAGGGGCTGTTACACCCTTGTGAAGGTAGCCAAGGTGCTGATCTTTTTCCCATGGCAGAAGAAACAACCTTCCCCGTTCCATACTCTCTCTCTCTCTCCCTCTTTCCCTCACATGGGGTAAGTCCAGAGTTTTGTTTTATAGCTTCCTCTAAAGCATCAGAGTTGTTCCCAGCATCCTGTTCTGGACAATTCGTCCCAGCAATGTATGACATGGTGTTTTCCTAAAAGAGGATTTTATAAGGTCACTTCATCATCTGGTCCTTGTTCTGAGAGGTCATTCAAAAGCCACAACACTGGAGGCAAAATCCCCTTATGCTCTTTTTGGTATATTGGAAACTACCAGACTGTTTGCTGGAAGAGACAAAATGTGGCTGAAATAATTTTCCCCTAACAGAGTTGCTAGAATAATAGCAAGGTCATGACTCCCTCTCACTCCTCATAATTGCTGCAGCACATCCCTAAAAGGGGTGGCTGACCACAATGCAAATATTTTTTTTTCATGTAGCAGCAAGGAATTGTTGAGAAATCACTTGGCGCACTTGGAGTCTCAGCCTGATATTTTACTTGGGACCTGCTCTTTGACAGGATGCTCATTTTCTCACATCTACATAATTCTTCAACACCAAATCCACACCTTTCCATGACAAAGCTGTGGGATTCTTTTTTCCAAACAGTAAATGTCTGTTTTTTGCCTTGTTTTTATTAGGACATAGTACCTAAAAACCCCCAAACTAATGCTTGAGGTAAAACAAGAATTAAGAGACGAGACCATGGTGTGGACTTGTGTCCTTCTCCTCAAATAATCTTCATCTGCAGTGGCAGTGATGACACCAGAGGGGTGACAGTGACCAGAGAAGGTGGTGTTATCCCTGTATTTGTGCTTCTCAAAGGGTAGGGCTATCAGGTGTCTATTTACAATTCCCAGGAGAGACACCAATGGTTGAAGCCTTAATGAAGGCTTCATATTCCACCAGACACTTGAAAATCAGACCCAAAAGCCAACATTTACACGAGTTCCCTAATTCTGGTTTTACCAATACTTGCTGCTTTAATCACAAGTGACAGCCAAACAGTAATTTGGGCTGTTTTTTAGGACAGCAACATGTCCTGCTCCTTCTAAAGCCACACAGATATTCAGAATTAGCACTCCCACAAACGTTTTCCAGGAAGTTGTGGCTTCTGGGAACCTGAAGGATAGAATGGAAATTGCTGATCGGAACAAGGAGCTGCAGATCCCTTGAGGGGACACACAAAGCAGCACGGGATGCTGCTGACACTGTTTAAATTGGGTGGATTTATGAGCTTTTCTGATAAGAACTCTTATCTGGGGCTGGGATCAGTCGCCGCCCCCTTTGCTGGAATTCCTCTGGGTTTGTTCTGTTCCCAACTCCCAGCGTTTCTGGAGAGTGTTGCAGTTGTCTCTTGCAAATCCATGAAGATGGGAATCTAAGGCTGATGGTATCCTGTGAATTTGCATTAAAGGCTGCCCTGACCTTAGAGATGCAGGGAGTCTTTGGGCTGGGCCAGAGCAGGAGGAGCAGAGGTGGCAGCCCCAGCTCTGTGCCCTGGGCTGGGCTGACAGTGACCAGTCCTCCCTGGGATCTGCACTCCTGGGTGCCAGCCACTGACACCAGAGAGGGGTGACTGAGAGCAGGCTCCCCAGGAGCTCTGCATTTTGCATTTCAGAGTCTCCAAATACCAGAGGCATTATCTCAAGCTGCAGAGCATTGTAAATCAGAGTTAATTCTTTCCAGCAGTCAGCTTTGATATGGCCCTCCTGCTCATTACCCACTCCCTAAAGGAAGAAAGAGCACTCTGAGGGTCCTACCCCCATAAATGTCCCTGGATTCAAAAAGACAAAAATGACACTATTTTATTTGCACGTCCAGAAAATTGGTGGTGCAAAATTCCCCTGCTGGATAGAGGATAAAACCAGGGTTAAAACAGTAAATTAGCACCTCTGCCTCTGGCTCAACTCCACTGAGTTCACTGCAGATCTTCTTTAAAGTTTATATTGCTTATATAAGTTATTTAGAGAGCTGTGCCACCTCATACTGCATTTTCTGAGCACTCCTTACATTGATTTAAAGCTTCCTGCTTTTTAAAATCACATTAATTTGAGAGATGGATAAATTCTGGTATAGGATGTAACAGTTGACAGGTCTTGCACAAAACCAGTGCCACTGCTGGAAGCAGAAATGAGTCTCCTGAGCCTGGGTCCCAGTGCTGTAGTTTTAGGAAATCCTGGGATGCACAATTAATGGGAAGCACACCAGGAACTGTTCCCTGCTCTGCAGGGACAAACAGAACATTTTTTTTCTTTTTAAAGGCACTGAAAGCAGTGAAGGCTGAGTAACAGAGCAGGCATGAGCCACAAGGTGTCTGATGATACAACAGTTTGAGATTTTTACATAACCATATGGAAAGCTGTGAGACTTTCCTGGATATTTAAAGTTTTCAGGGAATTATGACTTGCAGCAGTGAGTCAGCACTGTTTTAACTGAGGCAGGGATTAACCTTCCTGTCAGGACAGCCTCAAACAAGCTTGAAAAAGCAAAACCACAGAGATAGGTGACAAATAATACATCTTGGGAAACTAAAGATCAGCACCTGGGGCCTTAAGACCAAAGCAGATCTGTTATCAGCCATTCAGGCAGGATCAGAAGTGAGCACTGGCTGCAGTGTCACTGGCAGGCAGGCACACTGCCACCTGTCCAAAACCTGCAAAGCCTCCCATTCCTTACACAAGCCCAGCACCTGGGAGAAGGTCAGAAAAATCATATAAAATTGCCTCCCTTTAACCTGAAAGGGGTTTATCCCTACTGTGGTCACACTTGTATCACTCATCCAGAGGACTGCCGAGATGTTAATTCCCTCTGCAATCAAAAGCCCCAAAGTTTGGCTCTGTTATCTTCTGCAGGAGGATGCAGGCTCTCCAAGGGCAGTGCTGTGTCAAGATGTGCTGGGCTCCCAGATCTATGAGCTCTAGGCACAATGATCAAGCTGCCTCTCAGGTAATATACATCCCAGCCTGAAAGCTGCTTCCTCAGCCTGCCTTTGTAGTCCGTTTTAATCAGCACCATCTGGGATTAGCTTCCTTTTATTTACTTAATTTTGGGTACAGGCGCTCTTAGATCCTCAGATTTTGGTCAGCCTGCCTGGAAACTCTTCCAGGTTTTAGATTACCAGCTCATGTGCTGGAGACTGGGCTAAGGGCTCCAGGCACTTGAGAGCAGACACAAGACAGGAGCAAAAGTGACCCATCAGCAGACACTGAACTCAGCTGCAGCAGCAACTTTTTAAGGTTATTTTCTCAGCACAGCTGGCTCGGGGGCTGCACTGTCACACATCCACGCTTGGCTGAGGGATCCAGCACAAATGACCCCATTTTCCCAGGAATGCAGAGGGAGTTTGCTGTGAGCATGGCTCTGTTGGCCACAACAGAAATCAGGCGTGTAAATCCCTTCCTTTTAGCCCCAAACTGGTCAAAGGGAGAATTAAATCCTCAGCCTTTCTAGCCCTTGTAGGGGAAAGAACTGAATGAAGCAGGCACAAGCAGCAAGTAATGATCTCTGCCACCCCCCCTGTGCACTTTCCAATTTATTTTGAAGTGCTATTTTTGTTCAGCCTCAGACATTTGAAACATTTTGCCTGGAGCATGAAATATCACATTTCCCAGCTTGATGAGCAACCCACACAGAGTTGTGCTAAACACTTTATGAAAACGCTGTTCTCTGAAATCAAACATGGTATTTTAGCATTTTGGCTCAACCTGATTGACCTGCCAGGCACTGCAGCTCATGAGAGGGTGACAGCCTGAGTGACTTCACATCAGGGCACCAGTGCATTGCATTTTGGAATTGATGGATGGATCAAGGTGCCTGTCTGGGCTCTGGTGCCCTGTGAAAACAGCAAAAAGATTATTGTGTTTAGAGGCAGATAAGCAGCACCTTAATTTTGATGGATGTGTTGTGTCCCAGCACACAGCTCACAACTGGCTCCCCAAAATGCAAGTGTGACTCTCACTTCCATCCCTGCAGGAGCCCCCATCAATCTCACAAGCCTTGACTCCCTGCACGAGGACTGTCCTCCATCCTTTTGGAAGAGCACCTGAATTAACAGAAATGTCTGTACAGCTCTGGGGCTCCCATATCTGCAGCCTAATCCTGGTGCCATCAATCCAGTTCTGTTTGAATAAGCAATACATGGATTTTCCTGTTTTGGTCATGATGGTAATTGGTGAGTGCCCACCCTGCTGTCACCCATGTGCTTTCCCACCCTGTTTTTTGCCCTGTTGTGGAGGGGGAGAGGGGAGCAGCTGGATGGGCACTGGCAGCTGGCCATGGTCAGCCCAGGACTGCAAACAGCAGCCAAAAGGGCCCCAATCCTCAGCAGAACCTGCCCTTCTCCATGGCCCAGTCCTGGAGAAATAACCCATGGAACAGGATTTGTTAACACATTTTAAAGTTTGCTCATTTGTTAACACGCTCAGATGTACATTGCAAAGTACACTTGGTTCAGCCTGATCACAGTGGATTTACCATTATCAGCTATCTGAAAATAGATGTTAAAATAATACCTTTTTCATCATAATTTATTAAAAAAAGAAACCCCACATTGACCTTATCAATTGTTCTTAAAATCTCAGTACCTGTAGTTCCTGTTGAGGATTCAGCTGAGCAGAACTCCTGTCTGATATTAAACAATAGTGTGTTTCCCAGCAGGAAAAAAAAATGCCTAATTAGTTCTCTTTGGGATTTTTTTTCCATGGTTGATTAGTCCAACACACGTACAGGGAAGCTGCCTCCCTAGGGATGTCCCAACACAAACAGCCATAAATGAATTAACTAAAATCAAAGCCTCCCTTAACCTGCTCAAAGTAATATTTGCAGCAGAGGTGTATTTATCTCTGTGTTTTACTCAGAGTGACAGCAATTGAACAAAACAAGAGCTGGGAATAGACAGCTCTCCATAACATCCAGCTGGAAAACAAAACTGCTGCCAAATCTGGTGGAACTAGATTATCTCAGTCCTCTAGGTAGGCTTTCAGCAGCCTCCAGCATCAGCACATGGTTTGAGAAGATAAATGATAGCCCACAGAGCTGTCCCTTCTGCAGGGAGCAGTGGTGAGACAGCTCTGCTCTGAACTCTTTTGGTGCTTGGACACAAATGAAGGAAAAAGGACACTCCTGGTCTTTTTTTCCTCCTCCCCTGAGTCTCAGTCTCCTCCATGCAGAGAATCACGAGCAGTGCCAGGGTAGCACTTTTGCCTCTTGTCCCTCCCAGGCCTGGCAGGGCTGTGCCTGTTTGGCACCTCGAGCAGGGCTGATGTTATCAGAGCTGTAACTCTGTGCCCAGGGTGACAGGAGCAGCAGTGACCTCCTAACCCGGGGCTCTGCTCACAACAGGCTCACAGCTCACAGCCACTGAAGCAGCTTTTCAGCACTGTGTAGCTCATCAGGAGAATGTCAAGGCTTTGAAAGAAAAATCAGTGTTATGAGACACCTACAAGCTCCTACCAAAGCCCCCAGGTGATTTCAGGAGTTTCAGGCTCTTGTCTGAGCAGCAGAATTTTGGCCAAAGACACTAAAATAGCCCCAGTTAAATCAGATGTCTTTAGGATGCCACTGCCAAGTCCTCGTAAGTAACAGCAAAGAATTTCACGACTTGGTGCAATGTAACCATGTAAGGGCAACTCTGTCCATCTTGTACAGTACGAGTACAGTTCATTCCCTTTCATGGCCCTCGAACATCTGAACTATTCCTGTTCCAGGAAAACAAAGAACATTTTACATCACAATGCTAGAAAATGCAACTGAAAGTGGATTTTTAAAGGGACACGTGTCCTCTTTTGATAGGATTCTGCAGAAATTTTGGTAGGACTCATGTGCAGTCTTGCTGGTGATGATGGTGTGAACTTCAGGAAGCCTTTAGCACAGTAATCCATCCCCAACTGAACTGTTTCAGGATATGGCACCATTAGCATTTCATATTTTGACAAGAAATTAATGAGAGAATAATTTGTTTCAAATTTTTAAAATTCCGAAAACCAAATGGCAACAATCAGTGTTACAAAGCACAGAACACTTTAAATTACAACATAATCCTTAAAGGCTCAAACCAGAAGTGTAAATTTGGGTCAGCTGAATGCTAATGGGGTTGTACTGCTTAAAAAGACATCTGAGAAACCTCAAGTTCATCTTGAACTTTTAAGCTGTCAGTTCACTGTGCCTTATGGAGGAATTCCACTGAAATCCACATGGATGAACAGAATCTCAGGGGATTAGGAACAAGTCAACAATATTTAAAGTCTTTGGTAAACCAGGCATTTATCAGCAGTAAACAGTTAAGGGTTTTATTTAAAGTTCCACCCTAATGCCAGGGCAGAAGCAGCTAATTTAAGATATGTCAGAAAAAAAATATCAAGTCCAATTAAAACTTATCTCCTCTTACTGTGCACAAAGGAAAGCAATAAGGATTGGACATAAGCCAAGCTGAAATCTCTCTGCTTTGGAGACCGTGTTTGTCTTTCCAGAAAATGTTTTCACAGATTTATCTCCTGGAAAAATGAATTATTTCTAGGAGAATCACAACATTGTCATCCGTCCTCCCCCGTTTTTTTAATGCATCTTTCATGGTTAACTTAGATGTCAGAATAGCTCAAAAATAAAGTATGGATTAACTTTCCCCCCTTGTTTTAGTATTCAAAAAGTCTCTCTCATGTGCTTTGTGTTTTAAGTTCAACATGGATTCAACATGAACCAATTATTTTGGCCTTTTCAGCTGAGTTCCTCCCTACTTGTAAAATCCAGGAGTTCATCTTTTAAAAGTTCTATCAGCTCAGAGTAGTAGTAAATTCAAGTGTTATCAGTGGAAAGGGAGACTGTGCAGCCAAAGGTATTTCAGGTTATGGCTTGGCTAAAATGGGCTCACAGCCTGTTGAGTTCTGACTTCTCTGCTGAAACTGCTCCTGGAATAAAGGTTTAGTTATGGACTTCATTGAATCGATACGGTAGCTTACACTCTAAATCCTGATCTGTGATTTGCAAAATAATTTACTGAAAGTACAAAAAACCCCAAACCCACACCACACAGTAACTACACATCAACAAGGCCTGATTTGCTCTGCTCATATTCAGTAGGTATCCATAGTGCCAAAACAGGATCTTCCCAACAAATATGCTGCACTCTGTCATGTCTGAGAAGTAAAAAAAATAGATAAGGAGAAAGATACACTTGGGTAGTTCAGCCATTCTCCTTAGTCCAGAGGCAGCAGCATCCCTGCTCCAGGCTCTCCTGAGAGAGGCCTGAGCCTTGTTTCCCACACTCACATACACCCAAGTCAGAAATAAAGGACATGGTAACCCCCTCTGAATGGTGACAGCTTGCAGCATAAACAGGAAAGCATCACCAAACAGCTTCTGTCACTTGGAAGAATTCTGGGAGGGCCTGTGCAGATTTGAGGATGGACAACTGCAAATGTTAACCCAGAGATGATCACAGGCAGGGAACAGTGTAATCTGGATATAACCTCTGAGCAATGCTTGAGAATGTGCAGGTCAGGATACACCACCAGGACAGTCCCTGTGTAGCTGTGGGTATTATGGAACTGGTAAAATGCAGCTGATAATGGAAATTTTCCATACCAGTCATACCCAATTACCTTATTTTAAACCCAAACCCATGTATGACAGATATTTAAATGATAATCACAAAGTGACAAATAAACCTGCTGTGTGCAAACAAAATCTACCAACAGAAGAGCAGCACCTGGAAGAAAGGACAGACCTTTTCTTGTATCCTAACAAGAAGAATCCCCTTAGTTTTTCCAGTGAAAAAGCAGCAAGCTCACTTAGATTGCTACACTGCAAATGTTCCATTACAGATGCAAAACTTATTAAATCTGGAAAAGAGCAATGACAGTGAAGCCAAGAATAAAGTGGAAATCCTTGACTTTCAACTCTGGCACTGCTTTACAAGCTGATTTAAGAATTCACAATCAGAATCTGTATATCTGACACATTTCTAAGTATTTTAAGACTAACCATAATAAACCCACTTATGTTGATGACTTGAACAAAAGACATAGCACAATATAGTTTTGAACTGTTTATTTCACATATATCATACCGGAGTTTCTTCAGTTAAAAGTTCCTAGAAGAAAATGAAATAAACACCATTACAAATCAGTTTGCTTCAACAGCTCAAGTAAATATCTTTGATCAACTGTGTAATCATCCTATAAATACAATGTACAGACTGTCATCCTAAAAGCTGGATTTGGGAATGGGAAGTTCCCCCTGCAGGATTTAGAGGATAAGATGAACATACATACTTGGAAACGATTCCATCATTTTTCGCCAGACGCAAAATGGAGTCATCTGATTCACCCTGCAAAAAGAAAATAGAAAGTATCTTCAAGTGTCCAAATAATTGCTGACACACATGGAAGAGAGGCAGCTGCAGCAGTTAGGGCAGATTAGTGTTTTCAAAATAAACTGTTAATTCTTGGTCATCCTTAAGGGTAAGAAATAGCTTTAACTGCATAAAAATATGCATTCGCATTAACAACACATATTTATGGATAAGCGGACTTGTGATGAACTCTTCACACAACTTAAGGTCAATGCTTGTTATCATTATAAACAGCAGATAAAAGCCAGGATTAGTACCTTGGTACATTCTTGAAAGAAAGAAAATCACTTGCATCCTTCATGGATTTGAAATATATAAACATCTCCAGAAGAAACTGATTATGTCAAGTTACTTCAAGGCCCTGGCACAGGATGCCCAGAGAAGCTGTGGCTGCCCAACCCTGGAAGTGTCCAAGGCCAGGCTGGACAGGGCCTGGAGCAACCTGGGACAGTGGAAGGTGACCCTGCTCATGGCCAGGGGGTGAAATGAGATGAGCTTTAAGGTCTCTTCCAACCCAAAACCTTCTGTTGAATTCTATGATTTTGTTCACATCTTCACTCCACCTTCATTATCCCCAAAAAACCCAGTGAAAACACACTCTACACTGTATTTTCAGGGCCAAATACACATCACATTGATTACTAATGATCAGAAAAAGCAGCAGAGACACTCTGCAGGGCAGGAGGGCACTCACCATCCTCCGGATCGGGCCGCAGATGGCGTAGGTCTTGAACTGGCCGTTCACCCTGCCTGTCACCTTGTCCACCTGCAACCACAGCAAAGCTGCTGCACACACAGATTCTCACAAAGTTTTACACTCTCAGATCACTTGCCAAGCACCCAAAGTTAAAAACTGCAGGAAAATACCTGCAGTGTTGAAAAAAGAAACCACAAAATCTCGAGGCAAATACTGAAGTTAGAAAGTCAACTGCAATAATCTTTGCACAGCAAATTTATAATTCATTACATAGTGCAGCCCTAAAATTTAGTGGATCAAACAGATTAACAAGAAATGGTAGCTAAAAGAAAAAATATTTGAGTTCTGAACAAATGGAAAAGCTCAATGTAAAGTTTACTTGTGGATTTTCCTGCGTTTACTCTTTTTTATTTGTTTCTTTTAACTAAGGTCATATCATGGAAAATTGAACTGAAGGGGAAGGGATGGATTTGTTACATGGGTAGGAAAATGTCCAAGCTGAGACATAAATTGTCTCGCTTTCCCAAGCTGCTGAGAAATTTAACAGCAAAAAAGACTAAACAACATAAATCATGAAATTAAACAGCACAGTGAACCCTGTCATACCAGGTGGGTTTGTTTCCATGTTCTGTTAATCTCTGATCCTTTGAAAACAAGAAATAGGGATCATTGAAGGAATGAAACATGGTGAACAAGGAAAAGTATTTGCCTTAGCAATGACAGGAAATCACAATCAGGGTGGTACTTAAAATGATTTCATTTTTTGGTGAGATAATTCAGGAGAGTCAGATTTTTAAAAGATATGGGAATATGTGGCCTTGTCTCCCATTTGAGAACCAAATCAAGCTCTGTAGCTCATAACCTACAGGAACACTGTGTCCACAGAATTCCTGAAAGCCAAATTTAATAAACAATTGGGAAAAAATCCCCAAACCATGCTACAAGGAGCTCAAATTAATTGGAACCCACGTGCATTAACTGAGATCCTGCATGAGTTAAGGTCTACCATGGCTTTCTGTAGTGCATTATTGGAGGTGCATCACAAGCTATTTTATCCCTTGAATTTTATAAAAAGTTTAAAAGTTTAGCTGTCTCATCACATACACTGCTAATAAACTTACCTCAGAAATGTTTATCTGAATGGAAGCATGATCCTTAGCACCAATGATTCGGTTGCTGGCAGAGCTAAGGAATAAAACAGGGTAGATTTAAACAAAAGGAAACGGGCAGTGACAATGACATAAACAGCTATTAGAGCCAAATCTACAGGCAAATTAAAAACTGCACGAGAAATGTAGACAGTTTAAGCTGTCAGTACTTAGAAGATTAAGATGCAGTCCTAAGTATATTTAAAGGTAATTTCCACTCAGTAGCATCACACTAATTAGCCAATGATCCCTTCACTTTGGTTTCTATGTGCCCAGTTCACCCTCATACAGTGCACAGGGCAGTACACTTCAAAACACGCAGAACGTTTGGTTTCTTTTTTTCTAAAATGCAAAAATACAGTCATCAAGGTAATTATTAAGATCAGTTTCTATGCCTTTTTCACCACTACAGCTGTCAAAGACACTCAGGTTGCAAATGCTCAGGAATCAGAGGGTGTTACACATATTTGACTTAAATCTAGTAAAATTCATACAAGTGGCTTATTTTTAGTGACTTTTTAAGCTGACAGAAAACTGATTCCCCCCCTCCCCAGACATTCACTGCTACAAAAAGCCCCTCTGCACAGGCTGCCCCGGCCTCGGGGGCGGCTCCAGCCCCGGCCCAGCCCCTCGGTCCCCGCTCACCATTTCCGAGGGACATAAAGGTCCACGAACTCGCCGGCGTCGTTCTGCATCTCGGCCTGGTCCCTGCTGAGGCACTGAGCACAAACACCTGGAAGAAACACGGAATATCGCGAGTTGGAAGGGATCCACAAGGANCTCCTATCGCCCCGGCCGGCCCCGCCACCGCCCCCGGCCCCGCCATCGCTCCCACCTCGCGCGCGGCCGGGCGGAAAGGAAAGGGCGGGGCCGGACACGGAATTACGTCACAGCGTCGGGAGCGCTTCCTGCACGGTCGCGTGACGTCACTGCGCGGGCCATGGCGGCCCCGGCCGGGGGAATCCATCCCCACCGGCACCGCGGGCCCGCTGCGGAGCGGGGATGGGGCCGGAGCCGGGGCCAGGCCTATCCCGTAAGGGGCGCGGGGGTCATCCCCCCCCTCCAGGGACAGCCCCTCGTTAGGGAGGGACACAGCAATGCACACC
>VZTZ01012261.1:419032-441042 GCA_013400955.1 Drymodes brunneopygia
GAGCCTAAACCCTGTCCCTGCACAGACACCGCAACAACCCCAGCCTGGGCAACCCTGGCAGCGCTGTCCGAACGCTCCTGGAGCTCTGGCAGCCTCGGGAGCCCGAGCAGTGCCCAGCACCCTCTGGGGGAAGAATCCTTCCTGATCTCCACCCTCACCCTCGGATCTCCACAGCGACCAGAGCTGCCCGCGCCGTGAGGCGATGCCGGAGCCCGGCCGGCCCAGGGGCTGTGCCCTGCAGCCCGGATCTCCCGGGCAGAGNGGCCGGGCGTATCCTCCCTTAAAGGGGGGCGAGGGTCATCCCCCCCTCCAGGGACAGCCCCTCGTTAGGGAGGGACACAGCAATGCACACCTGAGGGGCCATCCCAAACCCACCTGGGTTCCCGTGGTAGCGGCTCCGGGTGAGCCTCCCTCAGCGGGTGGGTTGGGCTGCGTGATCTCCAGAGGTCCCTTCCATCCCGAACCCTTCTCTGATTCTCTGACCAGAGCACCCCGGAACCTTCGCAGAAACCCAAAAGACCATTCAGAGCTAACAGAGTGTCCCGTGGAGGCCACAAGGACGGTGAGGGTCTGGAGCATCTCTCAGGAGGAGAGAATGTGGAGGAGCCGGGCCTGTTTAGTCTGGAGAACCCTCAATCCATACAAATATCTCCAAGGGGTGGCAGAAAATGTTGCCAGACTCTTCCATGCTGCCCAGTGACAGGACAAGGAGTAATGGCCATAAACTAAAAAATCCCACCTGAACATGAGGAAGAATTTTCCTTTAAGGGTGGCAGGGCACTGGAACAGCTGCCCAGGGACAGCAGGGAGTTTCCACCTCTGGAGCCATTTCAAACCCACCTGGACACATTCCTGTGTCACCTGCTCCAGGTGACCTGCCTTAGCAGCAGGGTCACACTGGATGATCTTCAGAGGGCCTTTCCAACACCATCCGTTCTCTTACTCCAAAATGAGACATTTGGTTACAAACCATGTACCAAAACAGGTTTTATTTCACAGCATCTTAATTTCACAGAAGAAAAAAACAACAACAACAACAACAACAAAAAACCCTGAAACAGGCTACAACTCAGACTTTTAAATAATGGAGTATGACAAAACCAGAAGAGTTTTTGTTTACAGGAAAATGTACAGACTCCTCTCTCAAGAGAGTTCTCCGTGCTGAGCCACCCCAGCAGCACCTTCACAAAGCACCAGACCCCCCCTCGGTGTAAACCTGCTTCTCGTCAGAGCCAGAGGAGCTGTGGCTGTGCAAACATGGACCGGCAGATGTGGGTCTGGCTGTGGCTCCCGCGCTGAACACACAAGGTACTGATAGTCCTTTGCCACATGGTGGCAGCTTTTAAGTGAAAACAGAGAGATTCCCGAGCTGCACTCGGCAAGCGGGAAAGCGGCGGGCAGAGCCCACGGAGCTGGGCTGGATCCCTCCTGCACACACCCACACACACACACCAGGCACCCCGCGGCCAAGCCCCAGGCTCGGGGCAGCATCACCCCCAACCCCAAACTCTGCCAGGCAAGGCTGGCACAGCCCTCGCTGCCCTGCGTCATCCTTGGCCGTGCTCCCTGCAGCTCCTGAACTCAAGTGTGCCCAAGCCAAGTTCTAGAGTAACTATTAGACAACATTCAGCGTTCTGTAATTTAATGCTCCTTTACCCCGATTTGTTCTCCTGGAAGAAAACAAAAGCTTGCCGGTTTTATGACGTAAACCCACGGATCCTGGGAGTGTAATTACAGCCCAAATGGCCACTTGAACTAGACAAACTTCCACTGAATAGAGACTGCAAAGTGTTGCAAACCAGAGTGCGTTATGTTCCCTTAGATGGTGAGAAAGGAAAGTTAATTTTGTTACAGAAAACTCTTTATACACTAAATAAAGAAGTTCTCAGAGAAAGCCACGTTTCAGATTTCATTCATACTCATCAAGCTGTTCTGTGAGAAATTTCTTTGCTCTGTTGTACCTCTGTCCCCTTAACAATGCCTTGGGAAGTGGTAGACCACTTCAGCTGTCTGCACCACTGTTTGCTAATTTGGAGGCTCATTACACACTAGATGTTTAGTACATCACTATTTCTGCATGCAAGGACAGTTATATTCAGTAGAAAGTTTAACTAGTAGGCAGTTTTTTTAAACCTTTTGGAAGATAACTGGCAAGCTTATTGTCTAAGCTATTAGCTACCATCTCACTGCTGGAGACTGGAAAGTCCTTCTGTGTTAAGAGAAATCACAAGCACATTGAATTTTACACAAGTAATTTGAAGCTACATACAGCTGAACACAGTTACAAAAAATTAGATAGTCACTGTAATTATTATATATGAAAAATACACTTTGAACCCCACACAAAGAGGAAGGGGATCCAGTAAAGTTTGCTGCAATTCTAATGAAGCCAAATGAGCTTCAGACAAAACACAGCTGAAGAGCAAAGTTCAGCTTTGGTTTTGGCTACGACCAATATTTAATACAAGGAACAGGAATTTACATTACTTTACATATTGGATAGCAAGTCCCTGACCTCAGCATGAGGTCTGGCAGTTTATGAGTCAAACTTAAAAGACAAATTTCTCAGTCGGAATAACCAAGTATCAGTTTTGTTCCTTGCAAACGGACCCAGTAACTTGTATCATAATATTGCTTCAGATAATAAACCCAAGAGCCAA
Organism: Drymodes brunneopygia; assembly: GCA_013400955.1. Classification (NCBI taxonomy): domain Eukaryota; kingdom Metazoa; phylum Chordata; class Aves; order Passeriformes; family Petroicidae; genus Drymodes; species Drymodes brunneopygia. The sequence continues at coordinate 421,693 of VZTZ01012261.1, forward strand.
TACCACAGAAGGTTCCACATACAATCGAGAGTTCATTCCCAACCTGGATACTGTAAAAATAAAGGAAGGAACAGCCAGTGGGCAGAGAACTTATTTAAGCTCTGTGTATGCACTAGAGAGCTGCTGGGCACCAGCCAGGAGTGGCTGCTCAGATGTGCAAGAAATGCCAGTTTTATGAGGACCATCACAGTGATGCAACGCTTGGAAGAACAGAGAGTAAAAAAAAGCTGCATTTTAAATCCCGAGCATGCTTTGTTCCATTGGCTTCCTTTGGCAGCAGTAACTCTACTGGCTTCATATTTGCTCAGGTAAGACTATATATAATACAGTCATCCTAAAAAAGGTGCTTATTTCAGGCTATGGAACAGTGGAACAAATAAAACCCCTAAATGATACATTTGACAGCAAATTGCTCTTAGTCAAGTGCTCATCTTCCACTCAAGAGTGAATTAGGACGGCAATCACTTCCCAGCTACCTCACTCAACGTGTGGTACTTCATGACAGGTTTTCAAACCACTTTTTCTTCTTAAGTAAAATGTATATTTTTAAGGTACTTAGAGTAAATAAATTGAAATGGAGTAATTTCAATCTTGCTACTTAGAGATCATAGAATAGATGCCCTGTATATTATTAGTGCAGATATACTGGAATTGTTTTCCTTGTATGCAAGGCCAATGCAGGTAAAGAATAAATGGCTATACAAATTCAGGATTCCCCACTAAATAACAGAACTAACTTAAAAAGCACTGGTACCAGACCAGCCAGTTTTAGGCACATCTTTAAAAAAATAAAGTATGCATTTCATTAATGTAAAAATGTGAGAAGGTTCTTAGAAACATCTGAACTTTATGGTGCACTGGAATGGAAGTGATGTTCCTTCAGTTTCAAGGAATACAATAAAGGCTTAAAACAAAACAAAGGAAAAAGAACCAATACCATAGTATTCTTCATAGGGAAGAACAGTTTCAGTAAAACCAGGAAGATAAATAAGGAATAATAAGCAGCCATGACAGCTGACTGGTGAATATTTGTGCTTTAAATGTCCAAAAGAAAACAAAAGTTCAGTAACTCTTCTCGTACCATCCCCCAGACTTGGCATCTGTGTCCACGGACCTCGACAGTTCCCAACACCCTGCAGCCTTCCCAACGAGCTGGAGCCAGTGGCACCTCCACCAGCAGCATCCCAGGATGTGATCCCAGCATGGCTGGGATGGAGCTTTGGTTAAGACTGTTGTGTGAGCCGTCTGTAATGAGGTAAAACCTGGTTTTCAGGGAGATACAGAGCCAGTTCCAAAGCTACGAGGACGGTGAATTCGAAACCAATGAGATCCCTTCTGTTGAATCTGAATCTCTCTTCTAGTTTCTGTGACAGTGGTAACAAAACAAAACAAAGGAGGGGAGAAAAAATCGGTTAATCCAGGTGATTTCAAGGCATTGTTAGATTAAGTCAGTGATGCACAGCCTGAGGTATACCTTCAGAATCCAAACCAGCTTATCAGCTCAGCTGTGACACCCACACAACAGTTACTGCTTCTCAGGCAAACATATGCAAGTGCAAAAATAACTTTACTGCAGGATCAGTAAGACACTAGCCTGCACCAGGCAGACAGTTTTAATGAATTAAAAAAGCAAGGAAGAGCCCTAATGAGACAGAAAACTGGCTGAAAGAGGTAGTCTTCCATGCAAACACGTGCCACCGAAAATCTTGCATTTAATCTTTGCCTATGAGCTAGGGAGGAGGTTCTGACGAGCTGGAACAAAGCTCATAGCACTTACATCTATTAGGTGTTTAACTTCGTGTTTCCTGAGGTCACTGCTGATCTTGGCTGCGAGCAGAACACAAGCACCAGCACACAGTTTGCGGTTCTGTTTGTTGAGTTTGCCTTGGAGGACGAGCTTCTCAAAGTAAACATAAGCCATGGAGACAGTCACCGGCTCCAGACTGCACTCCTCACTCAGGTTTCTCATCTCTCTCTTTAAACTGGGAATAGGAGAAAAGATTCCCCCCGCCCCCCAGGACATGACAGATTTTATTAAATGCTGTAGAAATACTGCAGCACAGCAACTGAGAGGAACAGATGGGCAAGACTCCTATTTGGAAAATCATGACAAGTATTATCCTAGAGTGGAAAAGCCCAGCTGGCAGCAAGCTGGTGCTGATGCACAAACTGATTTCACCTGGCTGACAACATCCACCGTGGCAGAACAATTCCTCATCTGCCCATAAACACCAGAGCTTAGCTGCCTCACTGACACACAGGCTATTGCTGTAGGATTCCTTCTGGGCTCACAAACTGGTTTGTGATTCATAAGAGTGAACCACTCTGACCCACAGAAAACCACATCAGAGCCCTGTAGATGACAGCAGCTGCTGCATAGAAACCTGTCTAGTACACACCTTGTGTAAGAGCCAGGTGTGAAGGGAAGGCAGCTTTCCATGCTTCCCACACAGCCAGCCCTTCACCTCAGCATCAGGGCAGGCTTGGAGGTGGATGGCTCCTCTCAGGGCTGCCATCCACACTGTACCTGCATGATCTCTGCATGAACACACTGCTCTGACCTGCTGCAAAGAGGAGCATGCAGGACTCAGGCAGAAGGGACTGCCCAAGCAAGCCTTCCCCTGGAGCTGAGCTACACCTGGCCCTGGTGACTCAGCAGAATCATGTTTAAGCTGGCTATTTCAGCAGGCTCTGATTGCATTAATCTCCCTGTAACACCAGCAAGATTACAGCTCTCTGAAGTGCAACAGTGCATCTTGCTGAGGAGCCACAAGATCCATTTACTTAAGGATGAGAAATTCTGTGGCCTTCACAAAAAGCTTTTCCTTACCAAGTCTCCCCAGATCTAACACTCTTTATCCTACAATCTTGTTAGAGTCTGTGGTCATCAGTGAGTCTGGTAATTGAAAGGCAAAAATAGCCAGAGGGCGCAGAAAGCCAATCCAGTTGGAGTGGGATTGCACTGCAGCCAAGCAATCAGGTTACAAGTGTTTGTTTCAAAGCTAATGCTGCTCCACTGTTAATTGGCTCCTAGTGTTAGTACACCACAGTTGGTGAAACAAAACCCTTTAGGTGGAACTATGAAAACCAACTGTTACCCTTTCTCAGCATCCTAAACATTCCAGTACAGGGCTGTCATCCTACAGTCAGCTCAACTGACAGCAGGAGATTAGTGTTTAATCATATATACTATTAATAGATGTAGTATTTGCTCCATACAAGTACAGCTTCAGACAGTGTGGATGATGTTCTCATTATTCAAGGCTTATTTCTTACCTCCTAATTTTGCTCAGTGTCAACTTGATATGAGGAAACTTCTCTCTAAAGGTTTCATTCATATCCTTTTTAAGGTCCGAGGGTTTCACATACTCTATGACTGTAGTCTGAAATGCAACAAGCAAAATTTATCATTTGGCTTGTGAACAGGACTGACACCCTAACAGCTCTTCCAAAAACACTAATGCAAAGGCAAACCTGAGTTTTATTACTCATAATTTAACATTTCTGAAATGTCCCAAAGTTGAATCCCAACTACAGACGACGTCTTAAAAAAATAGTAAGCAAATGGTTACAATAAGTAAATGACAACATGAAGACAGGTGTCAAGTTGGCCCTTGACAAACTCAGTGTACAAACTCAACTGTTTGTATTTTTCCTGATCAATTATCGGAAAAGACACTTTTTCTTGCTAGAGGAATTTTTCTTCCTCCAAAAAACTCTTTATAGGAGGATCTGTCAGGGAGTCTCTCCTCTGTTCAGGTACGCCAGGCACTCACCATGTAAGAGGCAAAGATGAGAACACGTTTGTGTTTTCCACAGGGCCACTGAGGATCATCCAGAAGATTTGGATCATACTCTGCAGCTTCTCCAGCTTCACTTCCTGAGGGAATGAAGAAAGCACATTGGTCACCAGATAAAAAGCTTTAAATTCCCTGTTTCCTCCTTAAAAAAGTTTTCAAATAGCAAACATTAAGTGTTGGCAGATCTCACAGTACAGGCAAATTGCAGCTACAGGCATATGTCTGCATTTCATAAATGCACAAGGCACAAATTAAAACCATTAAATAAACCACACAAACTCTTTCTCCACTACGTGCCTGACACACCATTTTAGATTTAGTACAAACTAAGTTTGCATCTACAAATATACTCATAAAACAACTGTCCAAGACTGAATTTTTTCCTTCAGTCTAGCAGACAGCAGAGTTGTCAGGTTTGCTCTTTTACACAAGGGGGAGGGATTCTTGGCACAAACTCTGGCTCATGCATTGTTACTGTGCTAGAAACTGTGCTAGAAGGCAGGGAGAACCACCTGGATCCATGCACACCAGATGTTTCTTGGGGAGTAACAGAAAACTCTACGTTCCCAAGGAAAAGCTTTGTGCCTCTTGAATGGCATAAACAGAACTAGGCCAGAAATATGGAGGATGTAAGGAGTTTGTGGAAGCCTCATTCCTAAGGCTCATCATTTGCACTGCATTCATGAGCTGCAGCACCTCCATCCCAATAACACACTGACTCTTCTCAGACAAATCTCTGCCTTTTCTGCCAGGTGCATGAGTGCTGGCAGAGCTGGCTCCTGTCCTTACCAAGGTCTGTCCCTGCTGGTATCGTTTTTGCTGTCACAGGTTTGTATCTTGATCCAGGAAGACTCCTGGGAGCACTGGCTCGGCAGGGGGGAACAGCACCGTAGGCGTCGGCTTTGCGAACAACCAGAGCGTTGGTTGGGTACAAGAATTTTGCATAGGACACAACCTGAAAGAAGAGAAAGCTGTAGTATGTATGGGGGGAAATTTACTGAAATTTATTTCCAGACATCTAGGATTTTCCAAATCAGAGTCCCCTAGAGTCTGGATTTGGGAGTGGGGTGCTGGGAACTGTGCAACAGGAGGAGGAAGGGGAAAGTTGGGTGAGGCATGCATTGTTTCCATAACTTTAAAATGGAAATGTTGTGGAAGATTTGGTGGGATGGCAAAGAAAAGGCGAGAATCACACGAGTAAAATTCTGGCAGTGTAAATTTAACTAAAGCAGTATGAATTTCACCCATATTTCTATCAAAACTTCACTCACATGTTGCCTCAGATAGCAAAGTCAGCTCAATTCTCCAGAAACAGAGGCAGAAGTGATCACAAGCTTCAACAGCCTCCTCAGAAGAAGCATTATCACAAGTCACAATTTCAAACTATGGGTCTAAAATTTTCCACTGCTCTGAAAAGCCACAGCTCTTACATAATGATGCCAAAGCAGTGCATAAATTGATTTGTCCCAGCACAAATTGATCCCAGGGTGAAAAAATAAATGTCCTTACCTTGCCATCAGCACCCAGCTCTACTCCTTCCAGTCCGAGCACCATCTCAGTAGATACTGAAACTCCTCCAGAAGGATGTCGCTGTTTCTGCCCTTCCATTTTCAGATCACTAAAGGCAGGTAAGAAAGAGTACTATCACAAAATGTAAGCCCAGCCTCCCATGGTAAACACCAACCAACACCACCAGGTCAGAGTTCTCTTGTGTAGGAACAAGCCAACCCCTCAATGCCACCTCCAGGAGAGCAGTAGTCCTTAATTATTCTTTTCAAAATGTGGAGATGTTCATTAACCAAACAATCAGATTTCATCTCAGTTTAACACAAATCTGTACCAACCTAGCTCTCAAAAGTAAACTATTTTTAATGTGGTCTTTCTGCACAAGACCACAGCATTCCCAACTCTCAAACACCTACCTGACTGCAAACATGATTTACATGACTTGTTTTCCAAGATTAGACACTTGCCTTTCAAGTGCAATTTTGCAACCCCTGTGCACATAAGCTCAAGTTAAGAATGAAGCTGCAGATCTCTGTGTCAGCAATGGCAGCACGTGGCTTTGTCATCAATATTCCAATACAAAAAAAATCAGCTTTCAAGTGAAGAACTGCCTTGCCAGCTCGCAAGCAGAACACCACAGTGCTCAGAACTGCTCTGAAATAGCTCCAGTGACCTTGCTGCCTTTCTATTATGTGGGAGAATATTTTCCCATCAACTATTTTTACGGCAGGGATTTGCATACAATACAATTCCCACCACTAGGCATCCGCTTCCTTTGTCCATAAGTTACGGACAGGACAGAAGTGACAACACAATTGTTTTGCCAGAACAGAATTAGTGTTTTCTATGGTATATTTGTAGATAACAGACCTTCACAGAATGGACTTAAACTTCACAAGGGACTGAAGAAAGACGCAGGGAAATCCAGTCTGCATGTTTTGTTTCTCATAAATGATCGTACTGACAGCTGTATACAAAAATGTAGTCCAAACACTAAAAGCAGTTTGAATCAATCCAAACTGTTTCTGCTTTTCTTAAGTTGCAAAGAGTGACATTCCTGGCTTAAAGCTGCGAAACAGAAGAGCATCTTTAACTTATTTAGGAGTAAATTCACTATAAAACCTTGAGGATTTCCAGTGAAGGCAGCAGCACCCTTCCCTGAAGCTGCCTGTGCTTTTCTGCTGACCCCATTGTTTGTGGCTGTAAACACAGTTGATTTCTGACCACTTTAGGAGTACAGAAAACCTACACAGCAGCCAATCACATTATCTGTTCGAAGTTGATTTCAGAGATTTCACAGGACTGGAGTGCTTTAAAATGTGAATAAACATTGGAAGGAAAGTCTACCTTTTCCACTATTTTTCTCTTGGAGTTTGAATGAACACTTCGATGCTGTGGCAGTGTCTGATTTTACTGCTCTGACAGCAAGCTCTTGTCCTTACACATGAATGGCAGGTTAAATAGGTTCACTTGCTTCAGAACAGGAGACCTACACCAACCACAGTCATTTCAAAAGACCTTTTGAAACAACAGAGCAGATATTGCACAAAGCAGCTGAAGAGACTCACCTGATCCGTAACCCCTCCCCGTAAGGTAGGATGGAAAACGCCACGCACAGTGTTCTTTTAGCACAGATTAACACTATCCTGTAAGCAGATGGAGAAAGATCAAGATATGAATTAAGATCCAGAAGTTACAAAGCACCTTTTTATGGGATATTAACACTCTTCTTATATTGCTCTGCAAGTCATACAAATACTGCTATGGATTTAATGTTTTCAGAAAGCAGCAGAAGAGCAGAGGTTTCACGCTGACCCTGCAGGTCCTTGGGGCTCTCTGTTAAATCCCAGCCTTCAGAACCTGCCATCACCTTGGGAGCTCCTCAAAGGAGATCCTAGTCCTTAAATATGTATTTATGTAATTTTTACATAAACCCCGTCAAAAGATGTAGATAATATTGTACATTTAGATGAAACTTCACACTTCTGATAATGATAAAAAAAATAAATGCAGCCTCCCCTTTCTCTTCTGCTCAGCAGCCATGAGCCAAGAATTTGGCTAAATCAAGTCATTCTCCTTAAATCCTCCTCAGCTCTGACCTCTCTGTGTGCCTGAGATAAGGAAAGTGAGAGAAGTAAGAAAAGTGAGAGAAGAAAAGAGAGAATGATTTAACCTCCTCAGAGCTGGATGGCAGAATCATCAGTGTATTGCTGCAAATGTAGCAGATATGAGCACCTACTGCCTTTGACAGAAGTCTGGATAAAACTAACAAGGCCCCAGGGGCATCCCCTAATTCCCACTGGTATTAAAAATCTCACTGCATGGAACTGGAGGCTGCTTCATATTGCACACAAGCACAGGGGGAGCCTCAATCTCCACGTTACCTGCTGTTCTTGGTGTCATACTGCCTCATGTTCTTGATGAAGTGCATCTTCTTCAAACTTTTGTGTCTTGGAGACCCAGATATATGCTTGGTTCTGCAACGACAAAAAGAAAAACAAACAAACAAAGCCAAATCTGTTAAGTGTTCCGAGAAAAATTCATGCCAGTTGTATGATCAGATGGCAGCACTAGCATGCAGGACCTCAGATATTGGCGTGGAAGAGGGTGGAGGGAGGAGAGGACTGCATGCAACGAGCTGAGGTTAATGCTGCTTTTGAAAACAAGTACCTTCGTACACTGGCATATTCCACTATGTCTTCTAAAAAGTCTAGAGAGCAGCGCTGGGAGATAAAACGCCTTCTGCAAAATGCACAACACCACGAAGAGTGAACAGCATTAGTTCATGGCCTCCGAGTTTATGAACTGCAACAGATCTATGAGCTCTTAGGACACAGGGCAGGTATTCTGGGCTGTTGTTTTGTTGCAAGAATGCTTAACTAAGAGTTTAAAATTCCTAAAAAGGCCAAGAACTTGTCTCCCCCTCAGGACCCTTGAAATACATATTTATACCAACTGCATCAACAAGACCAGTCATTATCTGCCAGACAGAGGAATGCCTACCTAGAAGTTAAACACCTAAAAAGCTTCCAAATACTCATTTAAAATCTGACAAGAATGTCACAAAAAGGTCCCCCCATCAAGGCAGGGGAATAAGTCATTTTATATCAATTTAAGTTCAGATACAGGTATAGCTGGATGATGACCAAACATCTGTGTGCATTCTCCATTCAGAACAGCTGCCTGCAGCTGCAGGAGTCAGCAGACTGACAGTCTGTGACTGCAGCTCAATAAAACTGACAGATCTCTCTGAGAAACAATAGAGAGAGTTATTAGAGGAAGCAAAAAGTTATTTGGCACCCATGTGAAGTCCCAGAATGGAAGATGCAAGAATAATAGTAGGGCTCATGTGAGTTAGTGTAACAGTAATAGGATATTACGTTCAAGCAAAAAAAAATAGACTTTGCCAAAGTAAGATACATTACTATTGTCCAAGTAAAGTCTCTCTTTGTTGGTAGAGATTTACAAATGAATTGTGCAACTCTGACTGCAATATCCATAGGAACAATGCACTCCAGCAGCAAAATGCTGACACTACAGCTCTGATAGTTGTATTTTCTGCCTTTGTTTAAGCATGCATTGTGCTAACTTTTAGCACAAGCCATGTGTGTTCAAGTCCAAGGTTTTCTTCCCAAGTGACACAGGAACTCAACTAATGGGCAATGCTGCCATGGAAGTCAATGTAGAAGCAGCACACAAGACAAAAGTTGCAGGACTCTGGTTTGACAAGACCAACTTCTGGCAAAAAAATAAAAATCATACCTCGAGCTGCAGCAGAGCAGACTCTCAGCTGCACTGTTCAGGCACTGTTACAAGGAAGTAAAGCTCAGAACTCAAACAGGTAGGAGGATGAAAAATTAGTGTCCCTTTCTGCAAACACAAGGGAGGCAAAGCCTCCCACAGGACTAACACCTTCAGCATTGCTAGAGACTGCCTCCTACAAATGCACAGCCATTAAGGTGCAACTGGAGAACGTTCCTGGCACAGCTTCAACACCCTCCACCAGCACTTCAGTTTTAAAATTATTACTGGTTTGCTGCTTTTCAGCAAGAATGGCACAGGAATGTTTAACACTTTCACATCTACATGCTTCTCCAGTCTAATCTGGCATCTAAAATGCAATAAAAAACCCTTCACGAAATGAGGAAGTAACTGCAAACCTCCTGATTCTAATGCATTTGGTAACATCCACAGTCTTCCTCCCCTCCCAGGGGAGACCTGGCTGGATGGAGACAGAAAGACGCCGTGTATGGCAAGCAAAGGAAAAACACAGCTCATGCCAGTGGGCACTGGTACAAAAAACCACCGAGTTCTGTAAAAGGATGCTGGGGTGAATAACAGGATGGATTGGGAGAGCCATGGCTAGATCCTCACTTCTAACTCCATGGTGGAGATTCATCCAGGGTGTTACACATTCTGAATACCCCCTTGTTTTCTCAGTAACAGGGACAAGAGTGACAAACACCCAAACCAAGAGCAGATCTGGAAGTAAAACCCTGCTGCAGTGAAGGGAAGATCCCACCCCTTGACTCAGAACCACAATGACTCATCCCCACTCTGCCAACAGGAAACTTCATTTTTAGTTACACTTGTAAATAATTTCTGCCCTCAGCGAAGCTGTCACCTTGGAGGAATCCCTGATGCTGAGCCAGACACTCTCCCTCAAATCTCAAAATGGGGTGTTTGTACAGAATTCTCACTAATCCAGAGTACCTGAAACAGTTTGTAGGCCCAATCCAACACTTTACAGCAACACAGCACTCTCACCATGTTCTGAGAGAGTCAATAGTGCAGTACTTGGAGAATGCAGCAAAATTTGACACTTTTTGGGTAGTCTGAACTTATATCTATGCACACACACAGATATTTGCTTTAGTCTGAGTGCTTTTCTCCTGCAGCCATCTCACACTTGCACTACAGGCCACACTGGGTCACTCCAGTGACTGCTAACTTTGATGACAAAAGAAATGTCAAGTCACCTATCCTGTGCTAAGCAGCTTCACCTAGGATAACACTTCTTGCTGTGGTCCATGGAATTCAAAGCATTTAATTAGGTTACACAGTGTGTTTGTTGCTAAATGCAACCTAAATCCCAGGAATACCAACATCTCTACATATGCTGTGAGTTATGTTATGCACCCTTACCCATGTGTGACCTGGCAATTAGAAACTGAAATATCCAATATTAAAATGTTTATGGGTTCCACGGAGCAGGCTGTAATTCCATCAGAAAGTTCAAACATGCCTGTCTGCCAGCACCAGCCATTGCCCTGACAAGCCATAGAAGGTTTGGGTGCTTTTATGTCCCTGACCAAGAGCTCATTTTTTGGGTGCCTCCCAGCCTTTTATTTCGGGAGCCAATAAAGGCCAAGGCAGGACACTCCCAGCCCATTAAAAACAGCAACTGTGTTTACAGAGCCAGCACCTCGAGGGGACCCACCAAGAGCAAAAACAGACACAGCACATGCCCAGAGATAAGGGGCTATCAAGTAGAGGAATTCTGGATTATGCCTTGGCTCGTTATCTCCGTGTGCACACATGGGCTCACACAATCCAACACTGCTGCCAAATCCCTGACGAGCTGAACACGCACTTCAAAAAAGCCCACAAAACCCCCTGTGTTCAGAAAAAAACCCCAAAAATTATCTGCAGAGCTACATTTTGACTCCTGCCCTGGGAAGCAGTAGCCAGCCCACACATTTATTCTTTCTGATGGGTCTCCCACTGAGGAAATCCAGTTTTTGAGTGCTTCCAGCTTCAGAGTTGTCCTCTTTTGGTCCTGCCAAACTCTCTACAGAGGGTGGACACTGGACAAGCAGCAGTTGGATCCCCAGCCCTGAAGTTGACACAGTGTTCCCTGCAGGACAGGACCCAGCTCAGAGCAATCTATGTATAGCACTGGTAATCCCTACATGTCCTGTCTTATGAATGGAAAGGAAAAAGCTCATTAAGTCATTGCTCCAAATTAAAGAGTACTGACCTTTCTGATGGCTTACCAAGAGTAATCTCCCTCTTCCCACCTGCATTGGGCTACCTGCAGACACCCAGGAGGACAAGGGTGAAGCTCTGGGGCGTTGCTGTAGTTGGAAGTGTGCAAGCTGACCATCTTTTAGCAGGTACTGAATGCCAGAGATGCTGAGCCTGTGGTGTCAGATGTGGCTTCAGGCACAGACAAGTCTGGTCCACTCCTGCTCCTGGGTCACTAACACTCCTTTGGGCACCCACGACCCCTGTCTGCACTCACAGATTCTGCAACAAACAGCCCTCACAAATCTCATTTTAACCCCTTAAAGCTGGGCCTTAACTCCCAATCCTGGGCCTGCCAGTGGCCAATTGTCTTTCTTAAGCAGCCTGCAGGCAGCTGACATTTGGCCACTTTGAAGCTTCTCTCTGTTTTGCCCTTCTGGTTCCTGCATTTCTGCCACAGCAGGTGAATAGACCAGCTAGACTCCTGAAGGGTGAAAATGGAAATTTCTCGTATCTGTGATTCTCCCCCATCCTGATTAACCCCCATGCCTCTCAGGGACAGGGCTGCACTCTGAGCCCACCACAGAACCAAAGTTCAACCAACATTCAGCTGTTTCCACCAACACAGCACCCCCAGTTCATCTTATGCTGTGATCTCTTATCCCCATCGCCTCCAGGGTCACCAAGCCCTGTGACAGGAGCGTTCAAAGATGCTGCCAAAGCTGGACACAGCCTGAGCCCTCCTCCAAGGGGCTCAGCAGTGTGAATTTGTTTCCAGTGGAGCTGCATCCATGGCCCTGCTGATGCTGCATGCACACACAGGCACACACCCCAGGCACTGGGCTAAAATTAGCAGCAGGACCAATATCCTCTGTTGCTCTTTAGCCACCCACACTGCTAATAGATGAGTGGAATGGGGAGGTCAAGGATTTTTAATTACTGTGTAAAATTAGGGCCTAATAGAATCTAGTTTCCTGTTTCTCACTTGAGTTTTATTTTAATATTATGTCCCTTTGTAATGCCCTTTACAGGCCTCAGTATGATCACATCTGTCAAGAGGCTGAGTTATTAATATAACAAGGACAAAAAAACAATTTATTGGTTTTTGGAAGCACTAGCTTAGAAACAACTAAGTTGTCAAAGGTAATTTGCACAAGAAATCCAGATCCCAAATCCTGTTTACAATACGAAGACATACCTGTCAGCTTTGTTTTTCCAAGACTTATTTTAAAGATTAAGCTGTGTTGTTTTCATTCCTTACGGGCAAGACAACAAACAGACATGAACCGTGCTTGGGCTTCAGTAGGTAAAATACAGGCATTGGGGGATTAAGAAAGCTACTCCTGGTTTTTAAGCTTACTTTTTAGCAGCTGCCATTTCTTCTGCAGCCCAGGAGAGATTGACTGATTTCAGGCTTGCATCCCAGAGTGTGTGAGTGGGAGCATCCCTGTTCTGCTATCAGTGCCCCGTGCCTCACCACCCTCGGCGCTCACACTAATGAGTTTCCTGCTCAAAAGCAGATTGAGCACAGCTCACTGGTAGCAACAAGTTCTCAGTAATTAAAGCCAAAAGAAGCCCGAGACTGCATTTACACTGAATCACATCAAAACCACGTCTTTGGAAAAACAAATGACTTCACAGAGGATCTGTACCATGAAGTGCCCAGCACGGAGCAGGCCATTTCCATGGGTGGATGATTTCAGCTCAGATGTTCCTTGAGAGGCAGAGCAGAAAGACACTTTACATCACCAACAGTAAGTGTACAGCTCAGTGCTCTTTCTTCACAAAGTCAGCTACTTGCTGTTTTATGGCACCACAAACGTGCATTTGGATTGCAGGCCACCATCCCAGGAGCTCTTCCTGACATTTAAGCCTGCCAGAGAACAAATACAAGTCTCACAGCAAGGCTAGTTTAACTTATTTATCCAGTAATCGTCATTTTAAAGGGTAAACTGAAATCAGCCACATGAGCATGGAAAGTACTTTTAGGCTCCAGAGCAGATCCCTCTGTGAGAGCCCAGAATGAGGGAGGAGGCCTAACTCCTTCACGAAAATGTTCCTACTCAAGGTTTGTTTGTAAAACTGAAAGGGCACCGGGGGCTTTCCAAACAGCCAGGAGAAAATCCTGCACTCCTCCAACAGCAGTAAAGCCACATGCAAGGGAAGAATGTGTCACACAGCATATGGAACAGATGAGAATGAACAGAAATGAAGTATAATTTGAATGAAGGTGGAGGCCGAGTAAGTGGGAAGCTCACTAAGCCTGGAGAGTTTTAAATACTAACAAGGAAAGAAATTAGATAATCTTCACAGCAGCTGCTACTTCATTGCTGATTCACAACCACATATGATTAGGACCTAATGGAGAATGAGCTTTATATTCATTGAGTTTCATAAATCACATTGTTTTGGTGCTCAGAGTGTTTAGACAATGCAAGGAGAAAAGAATGCCTTCCAGTAAGCATTGTGAAAGCCCAGCTGTTGCAACAGAACCTCCAAAGCAGATGCAAGGTTTGCTGTGCCCACAGCCCTCTCCTAAAGCTCACTCCTAAAATCCCTGCTGCTCCTCACAAAGCAGACTAAATGTGGTGGCCAGGACACCACCAGCATTTCTCCAAATTTCTCCCAGTTTCTGGAGGTGTTTGTAGCTCACCAGCCTGGCTGCCCCCTGTGCTTTGTGCTCTGCTTACTCAGCACTGAACTGCTGACCAAAACAGGCACGTGAAATGCAAAGTGTGTCCTTGATGACACTGTGGGCATTATGCTGGAAATATTCATGCATTTCACTGAGAGATGATGCTGTCATTTCATCATGTGCCTTGCTAAATAAAAGCCTTCAGCACAATAAACTCTCAAGCTAAAAAAAAAGAAAAAAGGGAAGAATTAAAAAAAAAGAAAGAAAAAGAAGCTGTTAACTGGGAAGGAGAAATTTAAAACTGGTGACTGGAGGAAACCCAATCAAAGCAAGTTTAGAAGGGTCTCAGTTGTTTTTATGGACACCTGGTTTTTCCCATTGCATCACTCATCCCCTTCAACTCACAGTCAAGAGGTTGTAGCTTCACCAGGGCAAAATTCTATGCTTAAATTCCAGTAACCACAACAGAGCAAGTGCAAATCTGTCCATGCTGTTGAGCAAACAGCCCTGGCCAGCAGCAGTTCAGCCCATGCTGTGGGGACTCCAAAATGAGCCAGCTGCCCAGCTCTGAGACAGGTCTGCAGCTTGGGTACCTCCACCTGAGCAAGAGCTGGCACCAGAGGAGCATTCCCTGGAGAAGAGCTCCCAGGATCACAGCCTGAGCAGTGGGGTCAGCTCACAGCAAGCTTTGGAATGCCTTGTGAAACAGAGGGCCAGCTGAAGGTCCTTCATTTAGCACCTTTTCAGGGAATAGGTGAACTCCTGTTACAGGAGGTTACAGTAATTCCAGGTGAATTCCAGTTACAGTAGGTTAAATACACAGCAGCTGTAAACCAAAGGTCAGGAGTCTGGAGCTCTGTCTGAAGAACTGGCTTGACTGAGTGGCTTTAGCTGAGCAGCCTCCATCTGCAGCCACCTGCTCTATCAACAATACTTTGTGCTCATTAAAGAGCCCAAATTCCATTGTGCATTTTTAAAATTCCAACTACAGAGCCAGACACCTTCAGAACAACCTTCAAAAGAAGGCACAAAAATATTTTCAAGCTTGCTCAGCCTAACAGCCTCACAGCTTTAACTGGCTGACAGATGGAAAACAGGAAAACACAGGATTTAATATAATATATATAACTAATTACTTTTAGTACACTATACTGTAACACTCCTACAGGACTTGCTCACTGGAGGCCTGAATGTGATCCCCAAAATTAAGTTATTCTGGTTTTTATATTTAATTTAGTATTGTTTTCTTTCTTGGCTGATGAGTCCTTGACTTGAAGCAAGACATCATCCCTGACCATTCTCATCACCTCTTGTGGAGCGGAGTTGTGAGCTGGAAGCAAGGAAAAGGTGGAAACAGTGCTTCCAGAGCATCCCAAAACCTGCTACCAGGCCTCCTGAACAATCATTCTGAAAAGCTGCAGAATTCATCCACAGGTAAAATAAGCTGCAAGTACAGTTAATTGTGCACAGACTACTCCTGCCTGGAGAGCAAAGGTACTTTAAAGCCTCTGGACTGTCTAAATTGAAGAGGTCAAATAACCCTGGTGTTGGAAGTGTCTCAGATTGCCTGACCCAGACCCATCCACAGGAGTGCACAAGATACAAGGACGTGGATGTTCTGATCTCCAAGTTTCCTGCTAGGCATACAACTTCCTTCTTCTGCTTAATATCCCTGGCTGTCTACAGGCAGCTATAAAACACTTAATATTGGACACATGCAATTCACCTGCAGTCAAGAATATGAGAGAAATCTGCTGAAGCAACCTGGGGAGGAGACTGCAGCCTTAACATTTCAGCTGACTTTTAAATGAAGTTCAGGTTTAGAATATGTTCATTTTCAGCCCCGAGCAGCACATCCCAGTCTACTGTTCACCTCTGAAAGGTCAAAGCTTGCCAGCTTTGACAGAGCTCACTGCTTCCTGAAAAGCAGTATGTGCCCAGCTTATCCCAAATTAGGTTCAAAATCTAAACTAAGACTTTTTATTTCATCCATCTCAACAATATCTGTTTATTAGCAGAGGGGTTTTTATAAAAATATTTATATTCCTTGAAGTGACAACAGCAGCTAAGCTGACAGTAGGACAAAACAACACATTAACCACCATAAGTATAAAATCCTGACCAAGCAATTCTGCTGTTCCACCCACGGAACTAATCTGATCACACCTATGTCAGCAATCTGGCATCCAATTAACACTTAAAAGCAGAGTAGGTCCAAAGTGTTGCTGTTATCAACTACTGTTTAAACTCCCACTTTCAAAATGACCTAAATTTGCTGATAAATCAGAAATGACTGCACTATCACGAACACTCACTTCAGCTCCCTGACCACTGAACTCCAAGGACATTAAAGCATCAGTCACAAATAATTTAGTCTCTGTGTTTATTCTTAGGCCCAGCAAAATGCAGCAAATTATGGCAAAACCAGCTGCTTTACATTACACTATAATGAAACCTCAGAAGCACAACAAGCATTGACATTCAGGGCTGTTGTTTCCATTTTTCATGCTTTCATAACCTGGCTATTTCCAGGGCTCTCTGCTATCTGTGCTTCCCCAGAAAGCTCTGCCAGTTTCAGACCCAGCTGCAGAAATTCATTAAAAATCTGTGAATGCCGATTTGTTCCCTGTTTGCTGCCTCCCTCCACTGCTTTCTGTGAGGCTCCTTCTTTGAAAAAACAAAAGAACAGAGCAAGATGAAAAAGGAGAAGGGAAGAGGGACGGCAGGCAGATCAGGCAAGCTGGTATAACACAGCATTGTAATTTAAGATCCTGTAAACAGAAGACTCCTTAGGAAAATGAAAGTGGAAGGTTAAAGTCCATGAAGTTTATAATGCTCAGCCAGCAGCACAATGAAACCGAGCATCCAGATTTGAATGGTGCCTCCTCTGCTAAGTTTCCATCCTGAAGGACCTGAGCTATGAAGGAACTCCAGGTTACATAATGAGAGAGCAGATCTCTCATTCCCTGGGCTGTAGGGCAGATCCTGCCTGTTGCCAATAACCCCCAACTCGAGCAGAGGTGCTGTCACACCCTGCCCTGAGCCACGCTGGCCGCTCTCATCAGCTTCTTGCAACCTCTCCATCAAGTCAAGCAAGATCAAGTTTTGTAATAAAACTCTGCCCAGTGATACTGTCAGTAGATAGAGATACTGATAGCAGATAGAGATCTCCATGGATCAGGGCAAGCCTCAGCATGATGAAATCCCCAGACACGGCACAAGACTGGTCACTGAACATGGACAGAGTGAGTCTGGAGAGTCCACAGCCAGTGATCCTCGCGCAGCTGAGGAAAATTCAAAGCAGCTCTTGACAGTGACTCAGAAAGGACTCTGAAGAGAACAGCTACCTTAAGTGGGCACCAAGGATTAAAGGTCCAGGAAGGCAGTGAAGATTCCATCTCCCCCTTCCCTCCACCAACTTCACTTGCCTGTACCTCTGCATGATGAAGGCAGTTAATGATCCAGAATAGCAACACTGCTGTATGGCAAAACAATTCTCAGATTCCCAAGTTCCAGTAAAAGAAGATCCATTTTGTAATTGTTGATTTCAGAACCTTACTTTGCAAGTAGCTCACACAACATAGAAGGGGAAGGAGTAAAAGCACCACTGTCCTGAAGCACATTCCTCCTGCGACTCCCTGAATCATTCATCGTGTACTTACAAGAAGAGATGCCTCAGCTCAGTGGGGATGGACAGATATTCTGACACAGACCAAAGCATGAAACTGTCCAGTGAAAAATAAAGTGCTGAGTTCCTCACCCTGTAAGTTGGCAGTGAAATTGTAATTACTGAGGGGTGGTCCATTTCACCCACCCCTGTGCCCAGTATGACTGGAATGAGGCATACTGGGTCTAACACATCCCTACAGGCAACACAAAACTGTCCTTTTGTCAGAAGATGGCTGTGTCCATGTAAAGATGTGGATCTTCTGTCTGATGGTTTCAGCGGACGATCTTTTTCTTTCAAGATGAAAATCACATGAACTCTCACTCCAAATCACCCTCAAAAGCAGTATGCAAACTGATCAATAGAATATACCCTTCCAGACAAATCTTCCAAGCAAAAAAATCATGGTTTATTTTGTCATTACTCAGACAGAAGCCTTCTGATTCCCTTGATTGCCTCTTGCATTTCTCTCTACCATTTATTTCTGATTCATCATTCTTTTCAGCCAGATTGATTAGAATTACTGTAGTGGAACAGCTCAAACCTGATGCCAAGAAAGATGCAGGAAGGACATCAAATGAGAAGATCCTAGAATATTTTCTTAACCTCCTATTGACTTGGTATGGGAAGGATCATCCTCCAGAACTCTGTACGCACAGGCACAACGAAGGCCACATCCACAAAGGGAACTGTGCTTTAAAACTCTTCATGCAAAACTTGCCCCCAAGAGCTTTTCCTACAGTATTAAAGCAATGAAATTAAATCACACAGCACCTCCTGCGCTGGCTTTTGTGGCCCAAGAGTGCTGGGAAGGAACTGTTCTACAGCAACACCCTCACTCTAGGCTTTCCTGCTCAACAAGCAGCGCACAACAGCACAATCTGTACACTCAGGGCACCCAGCTGGCAGCCCCAGCTTCAATTTCTCCAACAAACAAGGAGGGAAAGGTCTCTTCCATGACAAGAAAAGCAGTGAGTGGCAAATAACAGTTCAAGAAGGAAAACACCGCCGGAGGGACAACATGTGAGGAGCCCCCACATTACTGACAAATAGCTACTTCTCTTCAAATTCACCTGAACCCCCAAGCTGGGGATAAACAAGACATCTCCACTGTGAGATCCACACTGAAAGGGAATACCCATCAACTTCATTAGCAAACTCCCCAGCTTTAAGGCACTGACAACATCTCTATTTCAGCTCACTAATAAAGCTCTCGAAGCCACTGTAAAGACCACGGAGACTTAAAGCCTTTGATACCGCTGCCTATCTGCAGGCTCAGAGGGCCAGCTCACTTTACAGAGCTGTTTATGCAAAAAAAGGCCTGAAAAGAGTTCTTTCAGAGCTCAAATCCCCAAGATCTGAGCAAGAGCCTGCCTTCCAGTCGATTAGAATACCAACACTTTCAGCCTGACACAAGTCCTTTGGAAATGCAATGGTAATCCTGCTCTGAAGGCCGGAGCATCCTCCCCCGAGGCTGACTCCAAGTTCCCTGTGCACAAGCATTCATTAATACACAGTGGCAGAGACAAGCAGCACAGAGCAGGAGAAGGCACGACACCAGCAGTGGGGCCGCTGCACGGAGGAAGCGTCCCGCCTAGCAGTGGCCCTGCCAGCTTCATCTGGAAGCAGAGAAATGCAGAAACTGGGCTGGGGAAAAGCAGGAGGCAGGGTTCAGGGCACCGCAGACCTGCAGACAGAGCCTCAGCGAGCGATCCCCTCCGCAGATCCCCCTCATCCGCCGCTGCGCCGGCCGGGGCATCCTCCGCGTCCCCGGG